>CM021103.1:91106416-91297405 GCA_007115665.2 Sequoiadendron giganteum | reverse complement strand
GAGAGAGGGAAAGGAAGAGAGAGTGAGAGAGGGAAAAACCTGAGAGGAGAGTGGGAAATTATATATATTAATATATATTATATTTTTTTAATATTATATTAATATATATTAATATATTATTTATTAATATATTATTATTATTAATATATAATAAATATATATATCATATATCATAAGAAATAATAGTTCTTAAAATTCAAATGATAGATATTCATTTTTATTTTTCATAGGTTATACAGTTGGACGAGCAACAATATATATTATTTATTAATATTAATATAGTATTAATATATATTATATATTAATATATAATAAAAATATATATTATGACATTGTAATTTATAAGAGTTGAGGTAACATATATCCATTTCCTTGTTGAGGATTGTGTAGACTTGTGTGCATGCAAAGTGGAAAACATAACGGATATCCATTTTGGAAGTTATATAAAAAAAAATGGGACCATTTTGAGTATTTGAACGGTCCCTACATTCTTTTTGTCATGAATTTCTCGTGATTTCTATTTGCATAAGACGAAATTCAACTTTTCAAATATTCTCTCACTTTTTTTAGAATTCCAATCATTTGTGTGTGTTTTTCTGTTTGTGCAATGGGGAGAAACAATCAACATAAGAGAATAGGTAAAAGGAAACTTATAGTAGATCAAATTGAAGAATATAGAGCAAAATATAGAGAAAGTCATAGGAAAAGAAGACATGGTATGCAAAATATTCAAATTGAAGCTTCATCCAAACCATTAAATGTTAATTCAAGTGAATATGAAATAGAAATTGAAAATATTGAACATCATATTGAAATTGAAAATGAAAATGTGAATAACATTGAGAATGAAAATGTGGTTGAAAATGAAATTGTTATTGACAATGAAAATGTTGTTCAAAATAAAATTGTTATTGAAAATGTTGAAAATAGTGAGAATGGAAATGTTAATAACATTGTATTTGAAAATGAAAATGTTGATAACATTGAAAATGTTGAAAATTAACCTTATGTAACACCTAATTACAAAAGAACCCCTAAATGGTTGGTTGAAATAGATGAGAACATAATTGATAATCTTGAAGGAAAAAGGTCACGATGAATGGTTCGTTTGTGGGCTACATAAATGTTGAATGAATTATTTTCTGATAAGACATTAATTGAACAATGCCAAATTTTTGTGCAATTACTTAAGATTTACAAAATGAGACCATTATTAAAAAAAATGAAGATTCGTCTCACAAAAGGGCTACTCGAAGAGTGATCACAAAATCTCCAGTAAGCCGTCATTTGAGAAATGCTCATTTAATGAGACAAACTTGTATTGATTTTAACTTAAATCATAAAACATTTAATAGAGCACTCTCAAGAAGAGGAAGACTCGATAGTGCTCTTCAAAATGATATGTGGGATTTTATTGGGCTTCCACATGTTGATAAAATCTAACCGATAATGTAAAGATGCAAATTGAACAATATTGGAATTCTCACTCTAGAGTATCACCGAATGTAAAAGATGTTTTACAGTTATGAATTGGTAATTGAGATTGTACACTGCATGCTAAATTTTTTTTGGAATGAAGCCAAATAATTTTGTACAAACAATTTTGTCAAGAACATCCACATTTGTAGATCTTACAAAGGGCTTTTGAGTCTTGCAAGCCATTTTATTGTGTTCCTATTAAGGTTCATAATACATGTTGTTGTAAATACAATGTTGAGTTTTAAATGTATGAATTGTTATGCCATATTTTTTCTACTATGCATATTGATGAAATGATGCAGGAGTGCCATGCAATGCAACTTCTGAAGTCATCAAGGGAGTTGTTAGATTCATTTTTATGTATTAGAGGTGATGGTATCTTATTTTATAGAAATGATTGTTTAAATGAAACGTGTTTGCAATTTGGTGGTTTATCGAAGTTTGTAACATGCTTTCATGAGGGAAACGATCATGATTTTGGTAACAAAATTATTGAGAAAAACAATTATGAGATAGTCAAATACACCTTGAAGAGTGGAGGTGAGGGTTCTAGATGCGAGTTGGTTGCAAGAGAGGTAAGTATTGTTGATTTTATTTTAGATTTTAAGAAAAATATTTTCTATAAGTATGCAAGGCATAGCCATAGGTTGCAATGGTTGGATCGATAATTCAGGATGTGTAAGGACTCTTTCCCCATTGAAACTATTGTATATGTAGTTGATTTTGCTGAAAATTACACATTGCAACCATAAAATGAAGTTCAATCATAATATTATAATTCTATTCAAATTGCTATTTTTGTCCACATAACATATAGGCATGCCCCTGATAGTACAAAAGAGGACAGGTAGATAATCAGGGAGTACCATTTTTACATGAGTGATGATAGATCTCATTCATTTGAGTTTGTACAACATTATTTTGAACTTTTTTGAGTTCTTGTAGGAAAAAGGAATTGTAATGGGTCAACATCTAGTTTGGTTAGATAACTGCATAGGGAAATTCAAGAATTCTCACATGTTTTATTAGTTGAGCATGATGCATATAGAGAGGGGTGTACCACATATTTGGAGTTTTTTCAAAGTTGGGCATGGAAAAGGTGAGCATGATGGCATAGGTGCATGTGTGAAGAGAGATTTGGTTAAGGAACAAATGAAGATAATAGGTAGTGCAACATTCAATGATGCACGTTCTATTGTGGATTGGTGTACTTATGCACTATCACAAGGAGGGACACTTGATTCACAAGTGTGTAGGTTATTTTGGCTGGTTGAGGAGGATGTTGTGGGAGACAGAATGAAATGTCAAACAATTAGAGATTCTTCAAAGATGAATTCATTTCAAACCTCAGATGCGAGTGAATGGACCATATGGACATGAGAGATGGATTATTTTTGTTAGAATTATATTTAGTGTGATTGAGATTAGTGTGAGTCAAGTGAGTGGGTAGATACATGGATTCCACAGTACCTAGCCCCTTTATCTATAACACAAACCTCATTAGAAGATGTAATGGAAAGTTCACTTGAATACGGTCATCTTTCATATCTTGTACAACTAGGACATGTCTATGTAGTTGTAGCACCATAGGGGAATGAAGAGGGATCAAACTATTGGTTGGCATGATGTGTACAAGGAAAGAAAAAGAAAACACAATCGATGGTAGATGATGATGGGTTCATGTATCCTACAGGTCCAGTTTTTGTTCCTCGAACTTGGTTGCATTACCATTTCATCATCGTTTAGGTTGTTTACAATAATATAGATTTTTTATTCTAAGAATCTTTTATAATTTGCATAACCATTTCATCATCATTTATGTTGTTTAGATGAAATATAGATTTGTTATTCTAAGTATATTTAGATGTTGATAAAAAAATTATGATCACACAAGTTCAGTTATTGTTTTCGAAACTTGTTTATGAACATATATGATTAGAAAGAATGATGTACTTGTATTTGAAGACTATGAGAAACACACAACCATTCTCATGTATTCGAACCTTGTTATAGAAAAAAATGTTAAGTTATTGAGACATCATGCTAGACCAAAAATAAAAAAACTATGGACAATTAGTAGTGCTGATCATGAAACATTACTGGAACCTTTGAAGGTAAAAGATGACACTTCAAGCACACTTGAGTAGTAGATCATTTGTTGTATGGGACAGGTATGATATCATTCATCACATTTTGATATTGTTTATTTGCCAAGGTTCATTATTTAGGTTGTTTAGAATAATATAGATTTTCTATTCTATGCATCTTTTCTAGTTTGCATTACCAATTCATCATCATTCAAGTTGTTTAGAATAATATAGATTTTCTAGTCTAAGCATATTTTATTGTGCCCATATAGATTTCTCATTTGAAGTATATTGCAATGTTTTTGGCATGATTGATCATGGAGCTGCTACAACAATAGCCAACTTTGATCCTTTGACAGAGGTATGAAACATATTAGAATAATATAGATTTTTTATTCTAAGAATATTTTCTAGTTTGCGTTACCATTTCATCATCACTTAGGTTGTTTAGAATAATATAGATTTGTTATTCTAAGAATCTATTCTATTGTATGTAGTTTAATTGCTACCTTGATGGTTTGTATAGGTGCTTGTCACTCCAGAACATCAACAAGCTACTGTTGTGGAAGATTGTGCCAACTATGAAGGAAACGCATGATCTATTTCCTTCCCCTACAAGAAAATGACTATGTATTAGGGCCGTTTGTTGTATGCCTATGTGGAATTTTGTAAATCCTATATTTGATAGCAATTATTGAATGATAATACCATGCACATTGTGTATACTTTACATGTATTCAATTGTATACTTCACAACTTATGTGTATACTTTATCACTTATGAGTATTCCAATGTGTACTTTATGACCTACGTGTTTTAATGCATATACTTTGTATTCATCTATGTAGTTCATGAATTAAGTGAATTTGAGTAGATGAATCACTTTTTCACTTACTCACAAGGAATAAAATGAACCCTAAACCTCTTTGCACCTTTACATCGCATCCATCTGACCCTTTTTCCATCAATTAAAAACTAGACACCATAGGCAAACACCTTAGAGATATAAAAAATTGAGAGAGGGTATTGTAGAGGGGCCCTACATGATCCTGTAGCCTCGAAAAAATTGTTTCTAGGTGACATTATTTTTGAGTAATAGCCTGTCAAAGATTGTTGTCTTTTAGCAATTTGGACTCTTAAGGGAAATCACTGGTCTAATGTAGCTTAAAGTGGTTCAACATGTTTGGGTACAAAAAATTACCATTCCTAGTGTAAACATACCCATTCGGACGTGTTGGAACAATCCGTTTGGTTGTACAAGTTCCAAAATGAAAGTTGCACCACTTTGCAACTTTACACTGCTTGCATTTGACAACTTTTTCCTCAATTGAAAACTTGTCACCACGAGAAAATGCCTCAAAGATAGAAAAAAAAAGAGAGGTTATTGTAGAGGGTCTCAACATGATCCCATAGCCTCAAACAGAGAGTCTGAAAGCCTCATGATTTCTAAGAAATAACCCTTCAAAGATTGCTGCCTTTTAACACTTTGGATTCTTAAGAGAAATTGTCGGTCCAATGTATCTTGAAGTCATTCAACATGTTTGGGTGCAAAAGAGGACCATGCCTACTGTAATCATACCCATCTAGACGTGTTGGAATAGTCTTTTTGGTCATACGAGTTACAAAACAAAAGTTGCACCACTTTGCAACTTTACATTGCTTGCATTTGACAACTTTTTTCTCAACTAAAAACTCGTCACCATGAGAAAATGATTCTGAGATAGAAAAAACAAAGATAGGTTATTGTAGAGGGTCCCAAAATGATCCCATATCCTTAGACAAAGAGTCTGTAAGCCTCACGTTTTTTGAGAAATAACCCTTCAAAGATTGCTGCCTTTTAGCACTTTGGACTCTTAAAAGAAATCACCGGGCCAATGTAGCTTAGAGTGATTCAACATGTGTTTGGGTGCAAAAAAGGACCATACCTAGAGTAAACGTACCCATTCGAATGTGTTGGAACAATCTGTTTGGTCATACGAGTTGCAGAACAAAAGTTGCACCACTTTGCAACTTTACACTGCTTGCATTTAACTTTTTACTCAACTAAAAAATCGTCACCACGAGAAAACACTTCCAAGATATCAAAAATCGAGAGAGGTTATTGTAGAGGGTCCCAACATGATCTAGTAGTATCAGATAGAGAGTCCGTAAGCCTCATGGTTTCTAATAAATAGCCCTTCAAAGATTTCTGCCTTTTAGCACTTTGGACTCTTAGGGAAATCACTGGTCCAATGTAGCTCAGAGTGATTTAGTGTGTTTGGGTACAAAAGAGGACCATTCCTAGCATAAAATTACCCATTTGGACATATTGGAACAGTTCATTTGGTCGTAAAAGTTGTAGAACAAAGGTTGCACCACTTTGCAACTTCACACTACTTGCATTTGACAACTTTTTCCTCAACTAAAAACTCATCACCACGAGAAAACACCTCTAATATAGAAAAAAATGAGAGAGGTTATTATAGAGGGTCCCAACACAATCCCATAGCCTCAGATGGAGATTCTATAAGCATCACGAGTTTTGAGAAATAGCCCTTCAAAGATTGTTACCTTTTAGCACTTTGGACTCTTAAGGGAAATCGCTGACCCAATGTAGCTCAGAGTGATTCAACATGTTTAGGTGCAAAAGAGGACCATGCCTAGTGTAAACATACCCATATAGACATGTTGGAATAGTCTGTTTGGTTATACTAGTTACAGAACGAAAGTTGCACCACTTTGCAACTTTACACTACTTGCATCTCACAACTTTTTCCTCAACTGAAAACTTGTCATCATGAGAAAATGCCTCCAAGATAGAAAAAAATGAGAGATTATTGTAGAGGGTCCCAACATGATCCCATAGCCTCAGACGAAGACTCTCTAAGCGTCACGATTTCCGAGAAATAACCCTTAAAAAATTGTTGTCTTTTAACACTTTGGACTCTTAAGGGAAATTACTGGTCCAATGTAGGTCAAAGTGATTCAGCGTGTTTGGGTGCAAAAGAGGATCATTCCTAGCGTAAAAATACCCATCCAGATGTGTTGAAACAGTCTGTTTGGTCATACAAGTTGTAGAATGAAATTTTCACCACTTTGCAACTTTACACTACTTGCATTTGACAAATTTTTCCTCAACTAAAAACTCGTCACCATGGGAAAACACCTCCGAGATAGCAAAAATAAAGAGATTTTATTGTAGAGGGTCCCAAAATGATCCCATAGCCTTAGACGAAGAGTCTATAAGCATTACGGTTTCTAAGAAATAGCTCTTCAAAGATTGCTGCCTTTTAACACTTTGGACTCTTAAGGGAAATCACCGATCCAATGTAGCTCAGAGTGATTCAATGTGTTTGGCTACAAAAGAGGACCATGCCTAGTGTAAATGTACCCATTCGGATGTGTTGGAACAGTCTATTTGGTTGTACAAGTTGCATAATGGAAGTTGCATCACTTTGCAACTTTACACTGCTTGCATCTGACAACTTTTTACCTCAACTGAAAACTTGTCACCATAGGAAAAACCTTCGAGATAGCAAAAAATAAGAGAGGTTATTGAAGAAGATCCCAGCATGATCTCCTAGACTTAGATAAAGAGTCTATAAGAATCATATTTTTTGGGTAATAGCCCATTAAAGATTGCTTCCTTTTTGCACTCTGGACTCTTAAGGGAAATCACCGGTCCAATGTAGCTCAGAGTGATTCAACGTGTTTGGGTGCAAAAGAGGACCATTCCTAATGTAAAAATCCCCTAGTTTTCTTATTGATGCATTATGGTTAGCAACATTCATTGTTATGAATTACGATAATACATATTACACACCAAAGGTCAAATAACATGCATGTCATGGAATTGTATTTGGTTTGTTTAATGGTAGTATCAAACTCATTTGGTCTATTTAATGGTTGCATCATGGTTAAGTGATGTCTTAATTGTTGATCATGATTATTGTATAGATTTCACATGAACAATCTAATGAACATATATCTTGTTCAATTGTAAGGACTTTGTTTGAAGGTTGCATCAAACCCCTATGGTTGAAAGATATTGATTCTTACTCAAGATGATTTTATACCTTTTACATGTTATTAATCTTGAATGAACATTGAGTAAAATTTACTTTTATCAAGATGATTATATTAATTTTGAATGAACATTGTAACATGACATGCATTTCATTAAGTTGTATCCATTTTTCATTAATTTTGAAATAAAAATAAGCTGCCCACTTCATTACACGAGTTCAAAAAACAAAATAAAAGTAATTTCATTCAATAGAGCTTGAAATCATGGGTATTCTCAAATTGAGTGTTTGATAAAAATGTATTGGTAGACATGTATGAAAAGTGTGGTACAATAGAAAACCTACAATGAATTGTTTGAAAAAAATCCTCAAAGAAATATGGTGTCATGGAATGTAATGTATGTGAACCTTAATATGAATGGACTCTAACATAGATGGGTTACCAATTGTAATTCATAAGTTCTATTAAAATGCTATTTCATTAATCTATAACATACATTATCAATCATAAATTTAAACCATTCTAAGATAATTATACATCCCATTTTGAAAATTAAAAGTAGAAAGACATGCACACAAGGAACAAATTAGATTGAATATCAATTCTTATATATCAAGCTGTAGAATAATTATGTTTGTGCATATACAAATTTGGCATATGCCTACTCTGAACAAGTTTTACAAAATGTGGCATATATGCCATCTCAAGATCTATCAAACCCTAAGTACATATCAATCTATATCATATCCCAATCCTATGCTGGACCATCAAAATCAAGCCTCCTTGAAGAAGTTAGTTTCTCTAAAGTTTCATGCACAATAACATTTCAAACCACAAATTAGATTAATTATGTGAATGGTTGACAAGATAGACTAGTAAATAGAAACTTATATACCATCATTTATAAATTATGAATTTAATATCAAAATTAGTTTACATGTACTATATTATATCAATAATAAAATTCTTGTTTACCTCATGCCTTGCTCTCTTTTCTGCAAGACAATCTACATATGATTGTCCCTTAGAATGATTGAGAGTCCTCCTATAAAGTAATGGTTTCACATTGGTCACAATGCTAAGTCAAGTAGAGGACTATAAGGGTAAGTGCAGAAAGATGGATCGCAATTTTGTGGTGAACTTTTAAAAAAAACTTTGAAAGCTCATAACGCGAGCGCATTATAACACGCCCACGTTGCATGTTATAATGTGCTCGCATTATGGGTTGGTGTGCTAAGCCTGAGGTTCGATCACAATGAGCCCATAATGCAGGTGTATTATAATGTGCTCGTGTTATGACCTATTAAAATAAAAAAATAGAAATTGAATTCATTGTTGCTTTCGACTGTGCTTTTTTTTGTTTCCCGTGGCCAAAACCCCCATATTTCATGCTCACATTCTAGGAGGAGGATTTTTGGAAAATTATTTATCAACAATTATTATTTCATTGCTAGGATGTTGCCACGTCGATGAGGAGGTTTGAGAGGTAAGGATTGTTTGTTTTTTATTTTGAATTTATTAGTCTTAGGTTGTTTTTGATGTTTTTTTTGAAATTGTTAGTTTTGAACGATCCAAACAGTTCAACCATGAAAACAATGACCCTTGCAACTTCATTAAAAGAAATGTTAAAACATGTAGATTCAATTAGTAAACAATTAACTGGTTGGTAGGATAGGAGGCAGGTGACCAGGGCTTATTACAAAGATAAATTATCATATAAAGCAGTAAAAGATTTAAAAATTACAAAAGGTAATTTGTGCTCATTATTCACTGACCCATGCACAAATACAAATCTTAGCCTCAATGTGAAGAGGTTTCCTATTCATTGATGCCACAACCAATAGATTAGGAACTTCTTTTGGGATAGGTGGTAATGGTTTTTGATTTTCCACCATGCAACAATTGTGAAGTCCCACTGTATTTCCTTAAGAAACTATATTGTGGGTTCATGTTGAAAAAAATCCCAAATTATTTTGATATGAGGAACTTCAAGGGGAGAGGTGGGGGGTTGACACAAGATAGACCCGGTGCACAGCTAGATCCTATGCAATAAGGGAGATGACCTCTCTCTAGGCCGCCTCATGAGCACATCGTTATCCCTTCCGTCACGAAGGAGAGTGTCGATGTAGAGACTTTGCAGGCCATTAGTTCTTTGACCTAGAGTGTCATCCAACATACTAGCCCCATCTTATAGTGCTTGTTGGAAGTATATATTATATTGTCATTGATATCACCATGTTGGTCTGGTACCCTGTACTGATGTGCACCCCATCTGGTATTTAATTTGGTAATTATGGTATTTTTGGTCCGCATATGCTCTCCAATTTTTTGTATGATCTAAGGTTTTGAGAAAAGGTCTATAATGGTTAGAAGTGTGTATGTATGCATTCTCAATTGTTTGGGTGATGCGCTAGCATCAATTTTTGTAATTGTATTTTGATATTAGGTTAATATTGGCCGACCTAATATTTAGTCTAATGGATTGTGAATTATATATGAGACCTAGTCTTGGTTCTGGCCGACATGATGCTACATGACATAGTTGAATTATCTTGAAGTCGACCTAACTAATGCATATGGGTATATATTCAAGATGTTTAGAAGATCCAAAGATAGATATGAGCACAATGTTATGGTGTGTGATGAGAATGCAAAAAAGAGAAGTATAAGTGTGCGAACTAGAGATCATTCTGTGAGTGAATCCTATGAGCATATAAGGAACTGAATTTGCATTGGTGGTGCAAATCTATCAGTTCAACTTTGGTGGTTAGCTAAATTTTGTTTATACATTTATGTAGGCAGTGAGCCTCCATTTTCAGATAGCAAGTCCTTGTAATCAGTGAGCTTTTGTATCTAGCAATGAGCCAACCCTTTTGATATAAATATATATTGTGAGCTAATCCTCACCATGGTTTTTCCCTCATTGGGTTTTCCACATAAAATCTGGTGTTTCTGTGTTATGAAATTTCATGCTTTGTTATTTCTCTTATCTATTTTGTGATGAAATGAATTAATGGTAATTGTTCAATAACATGTTGTGGATACTGATTCACCCCCCTCTCAGTATCTAATTTTTTCAACATTTGGTATTAGAGCTTTGATTCCTCCTGAATTTTTTTAACAACTTGAGGGAGATCCTGCAGATTGAACAATGGATAAAGAAGAAATTTAGATTGCCCTTGAGGATCTTGACAAGGTTGGAATTGAGAATAGAGACCTGAACGAAAATCTAGATGAAGCAAATGACTGTGTCCGTAAATTGAAAGAGCAGTTAAAGAAATTTAAGGAAAGATACAAAGAAGTGAGTGAAGAATTGAAGCTAGCAAATGATGAGAATACTAGACTGAAACTAAAGATAGATGAAAAGATGAAAGTTGAAGAATGTTTGAAAATAGTGATACAAAGCAAGGCTGATGTTTGCTCTAGACTTGAACAAGAAGTGATGAATTTGAAAGTAGAACTTGAGAAAGAAAAACTCTTTGAAGATGAATTTAAGACAAGCTCCACCAATCTTGATTAATTAATAGCTGGATAGAAACCTTCTAAGGAAAAAAGTGGCTTAGGTAATGAAACTGATGGAAAAATGCAAAACTCAAATCTAGTGGATAATCAGAAGACTCAGGATAAAGGAAATCAAAAAAGAAATTCTAGAAGGAAACCACTTGTTAGACAACCGAATGCACAAAGTTACTCACCATTCAATGGTGTATGTTTTTCATTTAAAAAATTTGGACATAAGGCAACTGAGTGTAGGAGTAGGTTGAATCAGTTTTCTGGTCCCTTCTCTGGACAATGTTATACATGCAAGAAGATAGGACATAAAGCTACTAAATGCATATCACAATTAAGGATGGTTAGTAGAGTAATGATGGACATATTTAATAGGGGAAGGATAAATCAATATTTTTATGGCTATTGTTACACTTGTAACATGTTTGGACGTAAAGCTAATCAATGCATAATAGGGATGAATGGAAATCAAATTGGACAAAGAAACATTGTTTGTTAAATCATTGCAAGAAACTGAGACATATTTCAAAAGTTTGTAGAAGTAAAAATGGGAAGTAGTCTGCTCCAGTAAAAGATGATTAACTGGTGAAAAAGGTTGACAAGGAAGAGGTTAAGTAGGAAATGAGAAAGATATGGAAAAAGAAAGAAGAATCAAAGACTACTAATGCATTTGTACCCTCATTCGGTGTAGATGATTCCTCCAGGAACTAGAACTAGTGATGCAGAGTTAGGAGGATTCAACAACATATCTCACAATCCTTCAAAATTAATCCAAATAAATATTTGTATAACACATTCTATTATTCATTCTATGTCACATTGGAAACATAACCATGGTAGCCCAAAAGAAGTTATTTCATTTTTCCCAAAACTGAAAACCCTAGACAAGGTTCAAACTTGCCCTCACTAAAATGATCATAACTTATTCAAATATTAATGAAATTTGATGAGACTTGAAGCAAATGAAAGTATATTCATATAGGAACAACATAAAATTGGTTTCAGACCCAAAATATATACTTTAAAATCCGTACCATCACATTCTTTCAGACTGTAAATTCTACACAATATTGTTAAAATAGACAGTCTCACCAAAATAATCATATCTTCCACAAAACTCAATAAAATTTAATAGGACAAAAATAATTGGAAACTAGAAACAGAGATATTTCCATCAATATATGATACTCCATTATTTGAGTGCATACTAGGCCGTACAAACCACAACTTCAACCTGGAAACAATGTAAAATCAGAAAATGCACACAAACTTGAGGTTGCCATTCATCAAACTTCACAAATAATATCTCCAACCTCCCAATTAGAGTTTTGGAGGGTGTAATTATACATTTAAAAGAAAAACCAAATATTTTCAACCACCTTTTAGTTAGTTTGTTGACAAAACACCTTAATGACACTTTTGACAACTTTCTTGAGCAACTTTTACAATTTTTACAAAATGGAACAACTTTAAACATTATTTGACAAATGACTTCAAACATGACTTCCTAAGACTCAAAAACCTATAAAATGGTTTGATAAACCTTATTATAATACCCAATACATAAAATAGAGCAACTATTTACAAATGGCCTCATGGAGTCAAGAAATCAAACAAGTGCTCTTGCACCAACTAGCATGGTCTTAGGGGGAGCTTTATCAAAAAAACAATAAAAACCTCAGAAGTGTGATATGCTAGGTGCTGGCACGTGGATATGTTGTGAAGAATGACTAGACAGAGGTGTTGAAAAAGAAACTGGTAGAAAAGAAGCGAGCATGTTCTTTTGCAGAGTGAATTAGGGTTTCTCAGTCAAAATGGAAGAAAAGTTTGTTAGCTTTTGTAATTAATGTGAGTTAGGGTATAATGATGGAATATAAAGGAAGTTTCTAAAATCATTTTGATCATCGATACATTTAAAGGATTTGTAGAGAAACTTGGAACTCTCTCAAATCTTTTTTGAAGTGTTTTGAAGAACGTCAAAGAGAACGTTGTGGATATTTGAAAGCCAGTGTCAAAAAGTTTCCCTATCTCGTGACTGTAGAAGAAGGTAATAGAAGAATTTTTTCTTGTTGAATTTTAAGAGATATAATGGAAAGTTCCATCAGAGGATCATATAGGAATACTCCTCTAAAATTGAAATGAGTCGAGCTGGATGAATTCGATAATCGAAAGATAAAGAAACTAGAATTAGGGTTGGAACCGAGCGAATTTCAAAACTTGCAAACCCTAGGTTTGGATATATGGGGAGAATTCCCTTTGTTTGAAAATAAAGAATTTATTTTGTTCCTCTTGAGAAAATTCAAGGATGATAGCATTATATTGGACAAATCTTATCTTCTTTCAAAGGAAGCGATTGAAGTAGTTACCAGTCTATGCAGTGTTGGAGAACTTCTTGGACGAAAGATGATTAAATACAAGGAAGTAGAGGAATTGACAGGAGTCCACAAAGATCCCCGTGCATTGGTGATCGATACTATTATCGATTCTTCAGTTAGGTATGTTGCATACGACATTTCGTAAAAAATATTTTTCAGGAATAAAGAAAGTTCTACTTCCGCTATATTGGGTAAAAATAGTGTAATCAAATTTTCAATAGATTACACCATCTAGACTTCAGCCACAACTAAGTGAGATATATCTCCTCTCAGAAAGGGGAGGCACCCTTCTTACTGCTAATTAGAAGCTATAGTAAACTTAAAGGAATACTTACAAAATGTACACTGTACTCATGAAATGGGGGGGTGTGTTACATTCATACTTCTCTCTTTTTTCAGAGAAGATATTTATAATGCTTCACGATGAAAAGCTTTAGATCTGATAACTTAAACTTAAACAACAATACTAATGCTGATATTTCTATCTTGTCAAAGCACATCGTAGAAATACCAGGTATGATCTATAATAACAAAAAGCAAAAGGAAAAGGGAAGGCTCACGAAGGCACAAAGTCGTTCCGTAGCCTTTTCAATGTTGAATCCTATAGAAGTATCATTCATTGTATTAGAAGCACAAAGTCTTCCTAGATACAATAATTCCTCGAACCGCATGAATGATTACAAGCACAAAGTCTTGTAGATCATTCAACAAAAACCTTTAAACATAAACAAATCCAAACGATAAATGCAACACAAAGTTTACATAAACCATTTGAAGCCCTTTCAATCTCATACACTAGTCACCACTGATATAATCAACACACAAGACAATTGATTCCAACACAAATTCTGGTATACAATCCTCTTCTTTATTGATTAGATCTAAATTCACAATATTGAACACAAAGTCTCAATGCTTGTTTCAAAGGAGCAACACTTCGTTGCAAAATATCAAAAGGTAAAAATTACAATAGAAATCTCTCATATATATGGAAAAGAGAGATGAGTAAATTTAGGGAATTAGGTGAGCAAAAATAGGAAACCCTAATCTAACTAGGTAATTTATTTCGATGTAATTGTGCTCATATTTTTGGTGCAATTACATTTTACAAAAAGAAATTTTTAGGATGTCACAAATTATTTACTAGTGCATATTGAAAGGTATCAAAACATTCAACACCAGAAGATCAGGAATCTTCATGGTTCGTTGCTTGGGCACGAAAGTATTCATATTTCTTTCTAGTCTGCTGCATGAATGTATCATACAGACCAATGGTATAATCCACAATGGTGTGAATTCTCGTGACTGATCTCTTGGTGGATGAAAGAACCTTCTTGCATCTATCAAGATGCATTTTAAGGTTATCAAGGGTGAGCCTAATATCAGATAGGTCATCTATGGAGGCATCTAAAAATTCTGCACTCTCTATTTGACCTATGATGACTTCTTTGAAGATCTATGATAGTTCTATAGCTGGAAGGAAGATACGGTATTCTTCGAGACGCTTGCCTGGCAGCTCTTTCATCCTTCTTTCAAGAATGATCCGATGTTCTTCCACATCTTCCTGAACCTAGTGGAGATCTTCTACAAGGGATTTAATTAGTTGAATACGATGCTTCAAAGATTCCCTTACTTCAACATATTTTTCTTTGTCGGGGATAACCTCGGCTTCCACCAGTTTATTGAGCTTTGCCTATTTCATTTTTATCCAAAATGACAGGCATTTCTCCATCTCTTTAAGCTCTTGAGAAAGAACAACCTTTTCTTTATCCAACTCTGATTTGATCTGAGCTACTTGGGTAGCTTTCTCATCAGTGGCAATTATGATTTGAGAACCGTGTTCTACAACTTTATTGATGGAGTCATACAACGCTTTCCCTTTGGAGAGAAACCTTTCAGCCTTTCAGATAGTTGGGTCCTTAGGATTTACCATTGCCAATGGTTGTACATTACTTGTAGATCCTACAAGATTTTTAACAATAGCGGCATAATGCTCTGCCCTTTGTTTATATAGATCGCGAGCTTGCTCCACTTTGTCCAGTCTATCTGCCAAGATATTTAAAGTTACTTGCGCATCTGCCTTGGTGCTCTCACTAGTAACTTTTCCAAGATGGAGTTTGGTTACTATGTAATCCTCCACATTAACATCCCCTTCCTCATGAGGTGGAATTCCAATCTCTACAAAATTCTAACCTGCTTTGTCAACCTGAATTCGTGATTACACTTTTGCTTTCTTTTTACCCTTGGCCTTTGATGGAGGTATTTCTTCAAGATCAAGCTCTTCAAGAGAAATCATCTATTTATTACATTTTGATACTTGAGATACTAGCCACAGGGTTAGAGAATAGACAAATTATTTGTGGTTGACTGTCAATTATTTTGTTACCACCACTTTTGATGGAAGAACGGGTATGGAAACAATTGGCGAGGTATTTGTCATCACTGTTTTAGAAACTTGCACATTGACCTAATTCTGCAGAGAGTCACTCATGAACCTGTTAAATTTTGCCTCTGAATTGAGGTCATAAGATGGTGAAGACAAGCTAGGAATGGATGATGATGATCCTGAAGGAACATCAACCATTTGAATACTCGTTACTGAGGGAGCACCCAACGAAATTGATGCTACTGGGGGTAGTGCAATGCTTACTGTGGGTATGGCAGATGTAGAAAGAGGTGGAAGAGGAATGTCAATAATAGGAAATATGAGAGGAACGCTTGAAATTATAGGTGATGATGATTGGGGAAAATCTTCAACTACGTGCTCGGGTGGAGACATAGCTTGTTCTTCATCAAGCCTAAGTTCCTATTGATCATTTTCCTGATCCTCTTTCTCTTTCTCACTTTCTTGATCACTTTCAAACTCATGTTCATCTTCTGAATGATCTTCTTCATTAGAGTATGTTTCCTCTGAATCTTCTTCTTCAGCGGATTGATCACTTGTACTTTCTTCAGAATCTATCTCTTCAGAAATAGGCTTCTTTCCTTTTGAGTGAGATGGTTCAGATTCTGTAGTCCCTTCCTCATGACTGGTTTGAACATTCTTCTTGCCAATGGTGAATTTTATTTTAGGGCCCTTTCTTGAGGAAGTAGGAATAACCACAGATTTATCTTTGATGCAGGGTTCTTGTTGTAGATTTACCTGTGTTCTAGATTCTTCTTCTTCTGATTCTGTTCTGAAATCTTTCATTTGAAAACCATACTTATGTAACCACTCAATAGTGTTAGCCAAAATTGGAGCTAACCTTTCTTTGATAGAAATGCTTTCCTTCTTTGACCATTGAATTGCAGGCAAAGGCCTCTTAAAGATCTGGTGTTCATCATAAGCGGCATTCAGGATGTCACCCGAATCTATAAAATCCTCTGGTAGGTCAGCAACACCAAGATCTCTGATGTATTGAATAGTCAACTTGCACCAATCCATCTTATGAACAAATTCTTCGTCTCTACAATCAGCCCAAATGTCTTCAAAGTGATTTCCATGTTTGTGCCCTTTTTTCAGTTTCTTTCTAACATCTTGGTAATCAAAATCAAGTCTATATTTGTAGTTCCTAATTGTCATGATCTGTATTTCAGCATAGACTGATTTTTCCTTTTGCACACTTTTGATGGTGTATCTACCAATTGTCATTGGAAAATTAAAACCAGGTTTATGAATCCTTCAATGCTCTTTGTGAAATGAGATCAACAGTCTGCATAAATCCATTAGAATCCACTTATCTGAAGGATATTTGGGCAACATGTAAGGGCAGCTAGTATAACATCCTACCCTTATGTGGGTAAAAGTTAGGAGTTGAAGATATATGCATTCAACCTTACTTACTACTCTATAAGCCTCATCTGATACTCTCTTTCTTTCGAGAGTTGGATCAAAATTGAAAATAAAAGGTGCAAATAAAGCGTCACTGATTCTCCTAAAATGATGGTGGCTTTCCTTCAATTCTAGCTAGTAAAAGTAATCATAGACTAGTGTAGAAAGTCAATTCCCTTTTGTGGATAGGCCTGGGAATTGTCTCATCATGACTATAGCATACACCAAATATGAAGTCCTATAGAACTTCAAGGTGGTTGGTACATTAATCAATTGCTCATGCATTGCATCATTGATTTGTTTGCGCCAATCAATGTGAACCTTTTGCATTCTTATGATTCAAATGTATTCATACATCCAATCATGAAAATGGGAAATTTTTGGCAATCCTTTCACCCTGCTCAAGAGTATGATCATGTCTTTGACGTCTTATTTGAAGTCAGCTCAGCTCAGCCCTTTCAGCCATCTGGAATAGTATGCCGAGGTTCCTTCAACCATTAGCTGTTGATCAGATACTTAGCCTTATTTGGATCTGAGTCATAAACCTCCTGTGCCGATTGAACTGAGATGTCAACATACTTCTCCATTTGCAGGATTTTGAAGACTATGTCAAAGAAGTCTAGATCTAGTCTCAAAACCTCATGTCCGGAAGAATTAATGACACTTCCGCTCTCCCGAATATAGTGAGATGCAACCTGGAGAACAAAATTTGTGTGATGTGCAACAGTTGGGAATGAAGAAACCAACTAAAGATTACTGTGCATGATAGCTCTCAGAGAGTCTTCAAGAGGCTTTTGTTCAGTTCTTCTGATGAAGTCAAGGAGATCCTGATGGCCAACTTCCATGTCTCTGATTTCTTCAACCTTTGAAACCACTACCGTGGCGGGTAAACACCTTGGTACTTGTATTTCATCTTGCCTTTAGCTTTTGGAGATGAAGGAGGTTTCTTAGCTGTCATATGAGTTCAATCACTACTCTGCAAATAAGAGTCAACATCTTGTTAGTCAAAAAGGCCTCATTGGGATGTGTGAAGCAAGGAGGAAGTTGAGAAAGCATGGTGCAAGTAATGGGGTACGCAAAACGATGCTAGGAATGATTGAGAAGTGATTCAGAGCGAAACTGGCAAGTTCAGGAATGATTTTGACTAAGTCCAGGAAATGGTGCAAAGGGCCCAAAAAAGTGCACTCTTGCCTTAGTCATTATTTTGGTTTTAGAAAAGAAGTGCAGAGGTGCTGAAAATCAGTGCCCTTGCACTTTTTGAAAAATTTTGTTTGGTGCAATGGTGCTGATTTTCAGCGCCTCTGCACTTGGACTTAGAAATTATCATGGAGGCGAAACGGGGTGATTTCTCCTTTGTTTCTTTTTGAGAGAGAAAAGCTCATGGGAGAAGCGTCGATTTTTTAGGCCTTTGCTTGTTAGGTCAATGTTACTGCTGAGAGCGAAGTGCAAGAGGTATGAAGAGGAGAAAGGGGTGGATCATTCATGTTTTAACAATAACCATTGTAAGCTAGAAAAAACGTACAAGGAAGAACACTTTTAGCTTGGAGAGGAGAAAACACGAATGAAAGAGCAAGGAAAAGGCATGAAACACAAAGCACATTTTTCACATGAGGAGAAAGCTTTCAAAACAAAAAACAAAAACCTAGAATGCTTGACAGAAAAATGGGAAAGAGAAAACGCGAATGATAGATTATGGGAGATAAAAACATACCTGAAATGTTGTGCTTGAAAGATTCGAAACAAACTTGAAAGAAAACCCTTTGGTAGTAAAAACAAAATTGGAGAGAGCTTGGCCACCCAACAACAAATAAAAAATGAAGAAAGAATAGGTAACCTCACTCTTAAGTGGCTTAAAAAATGAAAACGGTGAACTAAGAGTCGACCACCAATCAAGGCATATAAAATGGCATGAACAAGGAAAAGTGTAAACGAAGCTGAAAAGTGCGCTATCCATAAAAATGACTAAGTATAAAACTTCTGGTGTAAGGACACCCTTTTTCAGCACCTTTAAACCAAAATTCATTTTCTCTTAAGTGCAAGGGTGCTGAAAAAGTGCGCCCTTGCACTTTTGAGATTTAGTCAAATTTCACAAAGAGTCAGGGCACCCTTTTTCCAGAGCTTTGCACTTTCAGTAGTTTTTCACTTAAAACACAAAATGAATGCTCGCAAAGATACTTGTTTTGAAGGTCTTGGCGAGGTGGATGTGGGGAGATGCTCAGATTGAATATCTGAGACTTGGGAACACATTTTGAGGTGGTTTGAAAAATTTCCTCGTTTGGCATGCTTGAACATCACGAACCTAGAAAACAAACAAGTTCCGTAGGGGGGTTATTCGTGGAACGAGCGCTACTAGTTTCCATAATAACAGGCTATTGCAGTATATTTGGCACATAAGATGGTTAAAGAGAACATACAATTTGATCTGTGTAAGCTAATTCTTGAGAATCTGATTGAGAACATACAACTGTCATTAAGAGAAGGATATCCATTTCATTTTGGATCTTTGCTTACATGTTTAGTACTTTATTTTTTGAAATCTCTACCAAGAAAGAAAGATGTTGAGTGGGAATTTGGGATTCCCAATGCAAATCAAATTCACAAAAATTTGAAAAATATTGAGGATAAAGAAAGTGCGTGCAAGAAATTTTTCTTATCTTTACAGAATGTAATGAGATTTGGTGAAACTATGTTGAGTCAATTTGAGGAAGGTTCCTCCTCTGGAATGAAAGAATTGGAAGTTGTTGTTAGTGATTCCTCTCCAAAATCGAGGAAAAGAAAAGTTGTTGCTAAAGATATCATTGTTATTCCTGAAGAATCCTTGCTTGGATCTGAATCTTTTGATTTAGATGACATCAAATCTATGTTGGTTAAAGGAAAGATGAAGAAAATTGGTGAATTTTGGAGTACAACCTCTCTGGTTGATAGACTTAAAGTTGATGATGCTCTAATTGAGTATTTTTTTCATAAGGGTATTGATGTTTCTACTATTTCTAATTCCCTGCCTAAGAATCTAGTTGAAGTAATTGAAGAAAGAATGTTGCTTGAAGGTCTAGAAGGATGTAAGTTGGAAGCTTTGGTTGAAAAGAGATGTACTAAATAAAAGTATAGGTTATCTAAATTGATTGTGGAGATGAATAAATGCATGATATTTACAAATATTGCCTTGATGGCCTACTGCAGTTGACAATTTTCGAAGCAAAATTGAAGCAATAGAATCAGAAGTGAATAATATTAGGAAGAAATTTGACATCTTTGAGGACAAAGATGGGAAGAAAAGGCTGAGAATTGGTGAGCTGCAATTTGAAATGATTATTATGCAAAGAAAAAGGGATGATGTATTTAAGACCTTCTATCTTCTGAAGGAGATTGTTGAGGTCCGACTAGACCATCTTGTCAGAATACTCTTTGATGTAGAAGACTGTGAGAAACAATGTTCATCCACAAACTGGTCATCCTCCTTCACACTATTGGCTATATTGGAAAGTGTGTCTACAAGAATGGATTCTATAGTATTGGAGTGGAAGAAATTGCTTCCGGTGATCAAAGAAAGGTACAAAAAGGTATTTGAGGTGAAAATTGTTTTTCTAGTTTGAAGAATTGGATGCTTGAAAGTTTTGAAGTTTTGAATATTGAATGTCACCATGTTGTTTTTTTTCTTTTGGTGCCCTTTTCCATTGATGTCAAAGGGGGAGATATATGGATAAGGGGAGATGAAGTTTTTTTTTGGGAGAGATAAGTTGGAGTGATATGAATCCAAGGGGGAGAAATATGAATTTTTGAATTGGACTTTTTGCACATGTTGCCATCAATACCAAAGGGGGAGATTGTTGGAAGTATATATTATATTTTCATTGATGTCACCATGTTGGTCCAGTACCTTGTACCGGTGTGCACCCCATCCGGTATTTGATCTGGTAATTCCTATATTTTTGGTCCGCATACACTCTCTGGTATTCTGTATGATCTAAGGTTTTGAGAAAAGGTTTATAATGGTTAGAAGCATCTATGTATGCATTCTTAGTTGTTTGGGTGATGTGGTGGCATTGGTTTTTGTAATTGTATTTTGGTATTAGGTTAATCTTGGCCGACCTAATATTTAGTCTAATGGATTGTGAATTATATATGAGACCTAGTCTTGGTCCCAACCGACATGATGTTGCATGAAATAGTTGAATTATCTTGAAGCCAACCTAACTAATGCATATGGCTCTATATTCAAGATGTTTAGAAGATCCAAAGATAGATGAGAGTGATGTTATGGTGTGTGATGTAAATGCAAAAAGGAGATGAAGTATAAGTGTACAAATTGGAGATCAGTCTACGAGCGAATCCTATGAGAATATAAGGAACGAAATTTGCACTGGTGGTTTGACTTTATCAGTTCAACTTTGGCGGTTAGTTAAATTCTTTTTATACATTTATGTAGGTAGTGAGCCTCCATTTTTGGACAACAAGTCCTTGTAAGTAGTGAGATTTTGTATTTGGAAATGAGCTAATCCTCACCATGGTTTTCCCTCATTGGGTTTTCCATGTAAAATCTGGTGTTTTTGTGTTATGAACTTTCATGCTATTGCTCTTATCCATTCTGTGATGAAATGAATTAATGGTAATTGTTCAATAACGTGTTGTGGATACTGATTCACCCCCCTCTTAGTATCTAGTTTGTTCAATAGTTCCATCCAAGGGAGTCTTCGAGTGGTGGGCTTCAATCCTATTTGTGTCAATCTTGCAGGGCGACTTGTTCATATGATCCCACCAACATTCAGGAGGTTGTTACACAGGATCTGTCCACAACTATGGAGATGGAAACAACAAATGACATTTTGCATGAGGCCTATGGAATTGACACTCAGGTAAAAGTTAGAATGTTCATTGAATTGAATTTATTAAATTTTAATTTTGAAATGCAAGATTAACTAATTTAGTTTTATGATTTTAATAAAATTGTAGGGTCACAGTGTTGATACTAGATACACCGGCCCTACACCTACTTATTTCTCCATTTCACCTACCGTTGAGGTATGTAACTAGTAAACAATTATAAATTTATTACATGTTAATAGTATTGTTTTATGAATGGTATTTTAATATATGATTTTGGATGTTGAATAGGCTAATATTGGAGGTTTTGCAGGAACACCTCCTAGTGCCAGTAGATTTAGTCAAACCTTCACACAGGTAATAGAATAAAGAGTTTAACTAATGAATTGTACTTAATAGATTTGTGTACATAGTTTTTATTCATATCATTGATTACGTTGCATTGCACATCTTTCAAACTCAAAGAATTACTTCACATTCGATAAATAATAACTAGATGTTGATAGATGGAAAAATTTCAACTACAATATAGTTGTTTAGAAAGTCAACATAAGTAGTGATGCAATTACTTTACATAGCATAAGTAATAAGTAGGAGCAGCTTCCAATTGCATTTTCTTGTCATGGCATTCCATGAGACCACTTTTTATTTAGGCATCTTTTCAAAAAATTTGTTGCCTTGTCTATACTATGGATGCTTGGAAGGAATATATGAAAGAATAAAAGTAAGCAATAGCATAGACAAGGCAACGAGTTGTTTGAAAAAATGCCTCAAAGAAATGCAATCTCATGGTGATGTCCATTACCATGAGACCCAATTTCTTTGAGGCACTTTTTCAAACAACTCACCACCTTTTCTATGCTACCACATGTTCCATACATGTCTACCAAAGAATTTTTTGAAATAGTTCATTTTCTCGCTGCTATGGCTAAAAAGTTTAAAAAAGGTGCTTTCCAAAAAACTATGGATGCTTAGAAAAAATCTATCAAAGCATAATAGTAAGCAATAGCATAGACAAGGCAGTGAGTAGTTTGAAAAAATTCCTCAAAGAAATGTGGTCTCATGGGGATGGAATGCCATTCCATCACCATGAGACCATATTTATTCGAGGCATTTCTTCAAAGAGCTCACCACCTTTTCTATGATACCACTTTTTCCATACATGTGTACCAAAGCATTTGTATCAAATTACTCACTTCCTTGTTGCTATGGCTAAAAGCCTAAAATAGGTGCTTTCCAACAAACTATGGATGGTTGGAAAAATTTCTATCAAAGCATAATAGTAAGCAATAATACCATAGAGAAGGCAATGAATTGTTTGAAAAAATGCCTGAAAGGAATGTGGTCTTATGGTGATGGAATGCCATGACGTGCATTTATTTGTAATGGAATTCCGTCACCATGAGACCCCATTTCTTTTAGGCATTTTTTCAAATAGTTCACTGCCTTCTCTATGCCATCATAGTTATTTTATATGTTTATGAAAGCATTTTATCAAATGGTTCACCGGCTTTCTGCTATGGGTAAAAGCCTAAAAACACGTGCTTTTGAACAATATATGGATAGGGAAAATAGTAAGCATGATAGTAAAAAATATACAAAACTCAAAATTTTGTTCATTATCTCATACATTATAAGTCATGACATCGTTTGCTATTGTAGTTTTCATGATTGAATAACTTGTTTTATTTTCAGTTGTTGCAAGTGGAAACACCTCTGAATATTTAGAGGGCAATGGAGATTGGTGTTTCATTTGCTATAGAATCCTTGATGGATTTGAAAAGGGAGGTATGAGACAAATTACTAACTTTCAATTTACATTTGTTTTTAAAGATGTTAGTTAGTGAAAAATCAATCCATTATTGATTCGTAGTTTAATTTCTATTTGGATGGTTTATACAGGGTTTCATCACACCTCAACATGGACATTTGAACATTTCCCTCATGGAGAGTGATCATCAGATGGTGGTAAGTGATTATTTTGTTAAATATATCATTTTTTTTAATATAATTTCTATATATTAATGTCTTTACTTCTTATTGTAACATATAATACTTGACCAAGAACTAAACCCTAGGAGGAGCACTAGGAGCACTCCTCGAACACAACATAAATGAGTGACAAATGTATCACCATCTAATTGACAAACAAAGGGTAAGAGTTTATTTCGAGGGGATGGAGAGTGATGACTTATGATTCTAGAGCCCTTTGTTGTATGTCTATATGACATTTTTGTACATATTTTGTATTGGATATATTTGATATTGTATGCCTATATGGAATTCTCGTAAGCGTATATGGCTATTTTGCAAGTCTATATTTTATACTTATATCGACATATATTGATGTATGCCTACATGGATATTTGGTTAATAAAAATCTTTTTATCGATGGTGTCCATATTTGCATTATAAATCCATGGTTCAATAGATATGAGTTGTGTGTATTCAAGTGTATACTTTACAACTTACATGTATTCCAATGTATACTTTGCAACTTACGTGTTTTCATGCGTATACCTTTTATTCATGCATATACTTTGTATTAATTTGTGTATACTATGTATTCGTGTGTATACTTCAAGGTTTATGTGTTTTTGAGTACTTATGCTTCCCTTATTCACCTGTACATGCTTGACTTATTCACATGTATACTTATTAATTGGTTAGCCCTTGCATTGATCATTGTTGTCCTTCATGATTTGTCTTGAATAGTAATTGATTGATGCTAAACAACTTCAATATTTCTTGAAATACTAGTAGAGTTACAAATTCCAAAATTGCATAAATTGAAAAGAAAAGATTAACTATAAATAAATGCACTGATTATTAACTTGATAATTGATTAAGAATGAGTATAAAATATATCAAGAGATGAGCCTTCTAGAATGGCAACTGCTAACTAGAAAATAGGCAAAGCATTCCCAATACTTTGAAAGTAATAATCCACCCAAAATTGCAATGGGAGAGAAGTGATAAAGAGTAGGGAGGCCTTCAATTACCAATCAAAAATTTAACTGATTTCAACAAGCCTTCAATCTCCAAAACCCTAACTAGGGTGATCCCCTTCACAACTTCACTATTTTCCTTATACATCTGCAGACCTAGTTTCTTGGACCTATCTCACAACTCAACTCTCATACCCATTAACCAATTATATACTCAGACACAATTTAAGGCATACCAAAACATATCACAAAAGCTCATATAACTCTTGTGGAACAAATCCCTCAAATTGATGCTTCTACGCTATTCCCTTAAGCCAAATAGACCTAATTTACAAAGAAACTCTCCTCTAAACAAATTTCCAACCCCAAATACCTATGGATAGTCATTTACTAGTCTATAAAACCAAAAAATCTACAACTTTTATCTAATGAACCACTCACTAAGTCCTCTTTATACAAAACCCTCATTTTTAGCAAGTTACAAAGGGGTTTACTAAAATTACCACTTCCCAAATTCTTTACACTTCACCAATGCATCAAACATGATTCAAAAGGCCCGCACATGCTTAGTCCATCATCAAAATTTTCTTCCACAAGAATTTTCCTCACCTACCCACCTTTAACCATCAAATCTCACTCAAAACATTCAAATTTTACAACTATCCTACTCCCAAAACCATTCAATCAACTAAATCCTACCATATTGGGCCCATTACACTCAACTACAAGAGTTACGGTCAATGGAATGGGCCATAATCACATTTTTATGTCTTCAAAACCTTAAAATTAGAGTTTTAGACCCGCCTACTAGGAAAACTCAATAAGATTCTACAACCCCAATATGAATGCCTCAAAATCAGTCAAAATGATAGATAGGACACTGAAACAACAATTCAAATCAATTTGGATTCACCATTAGGCTTTACAAGCCATGCAACAAATTACAAAATGAAAGTTCTTTGCAACTTTACACTACTTGCATTTGACACTTTTTCCATCAAGTGAAAATTGGACACCATAGAAAAATGACTCCGAGATAACAAAAATTGAGAGAGGTTATTGTAGAGGAGTCCAACACAATCCTGTAGGATTACATAAAGAGTTTGTAACAATCGTGGTTTTTGAATAATAACCTATCAAAGATTGCTTCCCTTTTGTACTTTGGACCCTTAAGGGATCGATCTAGTTGAACATAGCTCAGAGCAGTTCTGCATGTTTGGGTGTAAAAGAGGACCATGCCTAATGTAAACATACCTATTCAGATGCGTTGGAACACTTTGTTTGGTCACACAAGTTGCAGAACGAAAGTTGCACCACTTTGCAATTTTCAACTACTTGCATTTGATAACTTTTTCCCATATGATTAGATGAGAAGTATTTTAAGCATCACAATATCTGAGTAACACCATGCTGAAGTTTGCAGCCATTTTGCACTTTGGACCCTTAAGGGATCAATTTGGTTGAACATAGCTCAGAGCAATTCTGCATGTTTGAGTGTGAAAGAGGACCATTCCTAGTGTAAAAAATAACTATTCAGATGTGTTGGATTTTTTTTTTTGATCACACGAGTTTCAAAATGAAAGTTACCACTTTGCAACTTTCAACTACTTGCATTTGACAATTTTTTCCTCAAGTGAAAATTTGCCACCACGAGAAAATGCCTTCGATATAGTGAAAACCAAGAGAGGTTATTATAGAGGGGCCCAATTTGATTCCATAGGATTAGATGAGAAGTTTCTAACTATCACGGTATTCGAGTAACACCATGCTAAAGTTTACAACCATTTTGCACTTTGGACCCTTAGGGATCGATCTGGTTGAACATATCTTAGAGCGATTCCGCGTGTTTGGGTGTGAAAGAGGACCATGCCTAGTGTAAAAATATCTATTTAGGTGTGTTGCAACACTTTTCTTGGTCACACGAGTTGCAAAATGAAAGTTGCACCACTTTGCAACTTTCAACTACTTGCATTTGACAACTTTTTCCTCAAGTGAATATTCGTCACCACGGGAAAATGCATCTGAGATAGAAAAAATTGAGAGAGGTTGTTGTAGAGAGGCCCAACGTGATTCCATAGGATTAGATGAGAATTTATAAGCATCACGGTATCCAAGTAACACCATGCTAAAGTTTGCAACCATTTTGCACTTTGGACCCTTAAGGGATCGATCCAGTTAAACGTAGCTCAAAGTGATTCCGCATGTTTGGGTGTGAAAGAGGACCATGAATAACATAAAAATACCTATTCAGACACATTGGAACAATCCATTTGGTCACATGAGTTGCAGAATGAAAGTTGCACCACTTTACATCTTTCAACTACTTGCATTTGACAACTTTTTCCCGAAGTGAAAATTCACCACCACGGGAAAATGCTTGCAAGATAGCAAAAATTGAGATAGGTTATTGTAGAGGGGCTCAACATGATCCCATATGATTAGATGAGAAATTTCTAAGCATCACGGTATCCGAGTAACATAATGCTAAAGTTTGCAGCCATTTTGCACTTTGGACCTTTAAGAGATTGATCTGGTTGAACATAGCTCAGAGCGATTTCGTGTGTTTGGGTGCAAAAGAGGACCATTCCTAGTGTAAAAATACCTATTTAGATGAGTTGGAACACTCTATTTGGTCACACCATTTGCAGAACGAAAGTTGCACCACTTTGCAACTTTCGACTACTTGCATTTGACAACTTTTTCTCCAAGTGAAAATTTTCCACCACGAGAAAATGCCTTTGAGATAGAAAAAAATGAGAGAGTTTATTGTACAACGGCCCAACATGATCCAATAGGATTAGATGAGAAGTTTCTAAGCATCACAGTATCAGAGTAAGACCATGCTAAAGTCTGAAGCCATTTTGCATTTTGGACCCTCAAGGTATCGATTCAGTTGAATGTAGCTTGGAGAAATTCTGTGTGTTTGGGTGTGAAAGAGGACTATGCCTAGCGTAAACATACCTATTCAGATGCATCTGAACACTCTATTTGGTCACATGATTTGAAATTTTTTTTTTGCACCACTTTGCAACTTTATATTGCTTGCAATTGACACTTTTTCCATCAAGTCAAAATTGGAAACCACAGAAAAATGACTCTGAGATAACAAAAACTAAGAGAGGTTATTGTAGAGGTTCCCTACATGATCTTGATGCCTTAGATGGAATGCCCATAACCAACATAGTATCTGAGTAACAGGTTGTCAAAGATTGTTTCCCTTTTGTAATTTGGACCGTTAAGGGATTACATTGCTTGAATTACAAATGTTTGAGGGAAACAATAAATTTTGATGCAAAGTAGGGAGGAAATCAACCTACAATTATAATTCAAGCCTTTAGAAACAACTTTGCAACCCTTTTAAACCTATCTCTTCAAATCTTCACAAATTCACTTGAATTCCCTTGTAGGTCTGCAGACCTAATTTCTGGATGAAAACTCTCATACCCAATCTCAAACCCACCAACCAATTGTATTTTCAGACACCCTTCAACATCTTACAAATCATATCTTAAAGGCAACATAGGTCACTTTGGACCAACTTCTCCAAAATTATGCAACTATGCTGTCCTAGACCTGAATTAGGTCACTTTAACAAAGCATCACCCACTCATATGCCTTTCTAACCCTAAATCTTCATGGAAAGTCACTTACTAGTCTACAAAACCTCTAAATCCACAACTTTTGATCAAATAATCATTTCCTATGAAACCAAAACATGAAACCCTCACTTTATGGCATTCTAAAGGGGTTTATTGAAAAAAACTATTCCAGGCTTCTACATAGCCAACCAAGGCCTCAAACAACTTTAGTTATGTCTGCACATGCTTGAAGGTTCATCAAAAAAATTTATCCCCAATATTTTATACAACTTCCCTCCTCTAACCATCAAATTTCACTCAAAATACATAGTTTGACAATTAGGGCATCATGCCCAGGCACTCAAATCACCTTACCTACACTTCCAAAGCTTCAAACACTTCAATATATGTCTGTTCATGCCAAATCAATCATCTCCCAATTTTTCCTAATACAATTTCACCAAAACCCAACATCGAAACTCCATTTTTAAGCCAAAATTCACCTAATTTCCTTTGGGACAACGACCAAAAAAACTCCTAAGTATTTTCCCTACTCCTAAATCTTATTACTACATCTATTCCTAGCATTTTGGACTCATTCCACTGAGCCACATAGAGAAACAATAGGTGGAATGAGTCATTTATTCATTTTTGGTCTTCAAACCCTTATGGCTGTCTGTATAGACCCGGAGTCAGTAATTTGACAATCAAATTCTTAAAACTCAATAAATTTCCTTCACTCCAAATCCAAAATGTAGCTAGTACCTGGTGCAGGGGCACCAAATAAAATTTTGAAATTTAGGTGTTGAAGTCTTGTTTTGAGTTAAATAAGGTCATATAGACCATTTCCATGATGTAATAAGCCTATTTTGATGGTCATTAGATGATTAGAAGGTTTAAAGTGTCAATTAGGTTAGAAATAGGATAGATGTTGATTCTTGGAGTAGGGGAGATCATTTTGGAGTCATGGCATGTAACCTTGGTAGTGAAAATGAGTGATTTTGAGTGAAATTCAAGGGTTTTAGGGTGAAAATTGATGAAATCCATTGGATCAATCATTTGTGAGAGTCTTTTAAGAATTTTAAAACATCCTATGGTATGTTTGGGGTGTTGTTTGTGAGAGTTAAGTGTGGGAAGAGTGATTTTCAATAAGGCTCCTTGGAAAACCTAGTCTTAGAGGTTTGAAAGTGAGGGTTTAGTGGATTGGTAGCTTGGTGAGCATTTAGAGCTCTAAAAATTATGGAATATTGTATTTGGTAACCCGAATAAATACTATCCTTTGATTTTTAATGAATTGCAGGTGTTTGGGAAGGTGTCTCTTTGCAAAAGAGGCCTAATTGGCCTAGTTACCCCTACGATAATGTGAGATTTTGAGGTGTTCCTTTCAAAGGAGTCCATAGTAATCTTGAGATATGTTTATGATCACAGAAAAGGGTATCTAAATATATTGGTACAATCTAGAGAAGCCATTTGGATTTGTAGATGTGTTTGACAGTCCCTTGGGAGAGGGCTACTAGCTTGTGAAGGTTTGGAGTGGGTTTGTGGCTAAGTATGGTTCTTTGAGGTTTGAGAGTGGTTTAGTTGATATTATATGAGGATTTTAATCTTGTTATATGCCTCTTTGAATTCATGTGAAGGTATGAGAACCTTAGTGTGTATTGGAGCCATTGGTGACTTACACCATTATTGAGTTTTGTGAGTGTTTTGGAGAGCCAGTCAAGAAGTCAGGTTTATGATCTTGGTACTAATCTATTTGATTGTAAATTTAGCCTACCTATCTCTAAATAATCACTTATCTCTACCAATTGGAAAAGCTTTTAGGACATAATACTTATGTACAACCAAGTCTAATAGTCTACCACAAAAAAATTCAATCAAACACACAAAATTACAAGAGAAATCAGAGGATTTTTATTGTTTTTCCTTCACAACAACCTTCAACAACCTCTTCCTTCGAGTTCCCAACATATTTAAACCTTAACCAACCTATGAAAATGAATCTAACTTCCATTTTAATGCTCATGACTATTGGGCTTTTTTATGTTTACATTTTTTTGCATTTTTTTCATATTGATAACTTTTCAATTTTTGCAAATTTACATCATTTTGACAAATATGCAACATGAACTCAAAATTGACCCAAAAACCAACTAAAATGACTTATTACATTATAAATTGGTTTAATATGAACTCATTCAATTGAAAAATCTCAAAACACAAAACTAACTTAAGACTTCCATGAACCAAATTTGCTCAATAACCTTGGTGCCTTGCACCAAATTTCAATATTTGAGTAAATATCATTACAATTCCTTAGGTAATCCATTCTCACACATATTTTACAATGTCACTCATACATTTGATACTCTCTTATAATTTCTACATCATAGGTGCTCATGATGAGGTTAACTTCAAATGAGTAACTTGAGATTCCCTCGCTAAACTTCACACGCGATCCCATAATGGCTTCAAATTATAATTGAAATTTTTCATCATCAAAATAAGGATGTTGCATTTATTTTTTGGCTGAGATTCTCTTTGATGGCTCAAAAATCAACATTTTCTACAAGGGGAGACCCATCAATTTTTAGGAGTTTACTTACAAATACGCAAAGGAAAAAAAGAAAAAGAAAGAGCATCCAACATGGAAATGAAATGAAAATAGATGGAAGGCACTTATAGACAAAAAATATACACCATTTGGTTCCAACTCAAGAACAACAAGGCATAAATCTTGATGTTTCCATTGAGAATAGGCATGCCAGTTTCTCAACTTACTCACTCTTGGTCATACATCTTCACTAGGAGTTCCAAAATACCTATTGCACACAACACCTCTCATGAATAGAATAACTTGAAATTTGAGATGCTCTTATAATGTCTACATCATAGGTTCTCATGATAAGGTTAACTTCAAATGAATGTTGAAATTCCCTCACCAAGATTCACATGCACTTTTTTAATGGCTTAAAATCATAATTGAGATTTGTCAAGATCATCAAAATAAGGACGTTGCATTGCTTTTCTTGATGAGATTCTCTTGGATGGCTCATAAATCTACATTTTTTCTACAAGGGGACACCAATAATTTTTTGGCAGGTTACTTACAAAGAGGCAAAGTAAAAGAATATGATAGCATCAACATCAAACAAATTAATGTGCATACTTTCAAATTAATCCAAAGAACCATCCAAGTCTACTCTACTCTTTATTGTGTCAAGTATTGCCTCATGGTCAGACTCACGGACCTTCCACAAGGTCTTGTTCAAAGGTCTACCTCCATATTTGGTCAAACAAACATTGGATGCCACGCCAAGGTTCGAGTAATAAAGAATCTTACAATGCATGTGAGAGTCCTGAAACAACCAATGTTTAACACTCTTATGTGGGTACCTTCTAAGCCACACTCCAGTAACAACAAATGAGCTTGAAGGGTATTCAATGTCTTCTCCATCTATAACTTGGGCCTCCAATTTTGGCCTCAACACAATGACATAAGTAATAGTTTATTCCCTCTTTATTGTCTTACTCCGCAATAACTGCATAAACATGCCCTGCATTGATATGTGCAACAAATCTCTTGAAATTAGTCAACATTACAAATACAAGGCAAAGTAAGATAACAATAGGAATTTCAAAAACTAAGCAAGTAGATATATTACCTGGTTGAACTAGATCTGATACGTGGTCAAAGTTGACCGATGATTCCATATGTGTTAATTCCAATTCTGTAAGAGGCCGATACATGTGAAGTGGGCTAAGATAACTTGTCAACCATTTGTCAACCCACTCCCCTGACTCGCAATCATTCTAGGTGTGCATTGTACATGAAGAAAAAAAGTATGCCATCTTCTATGTATTGATACTCCATGAATCTGCATCTAAGCTAATGAAAGAATGTAGCTCACTCGATCCTATTAGTGTGCAAACATCCTCATATGGTGCAATGTTAGTATCATCCATCAACCAAAAAAATCTACAAATTGAAGACGTACCTTCATTATCTGGATCCATCAAAGCATTGCACCACTTGATGATTGATCTTGCATCTGTCAACTTTGCACTGTCTTTATACTTTAACTCTTCTCGTGCCAATGCTCTTTTCATGCATGCTCCTACACCATCATGCTCCCCCTTTCCATATCTGGCCTCACAATAGTTCCACATATGCTGAACACCTGTAATGACATGCATCCTACTCAACCAGTAGAACATGCACAAGTTCTTGAATTGTGCTGCATAGTTATTCGACCATATTATATGCTGACCGTATGCTATACCCGTCTGAGCCAAATCACTATGGAACATCTGGAAGCATGAAATATGGAGAATGTGTGCGATCATCACTAATATAAAAGTGATACTCTCTCAATATATTTCTTTGGTCCTCTGTACTATCAGCTGCATGAATGAATGTTATGTGCACAAATATCAAAACCTGTGTGAAGTTGTAATACTGTGACTGCACTTCACATTGTGGTTGTAGAGTGTAGTTCTCTACAAAGTCAACCACTGATACTATGCTGCCAACTAGAAAGGTGTCCTTGCATAGCTTGAATTGCATGTCCAACAATCGAGCTCTATGGGTATGCCTTGCATACTCAGACACATTATTGTCACAAAACATAGACATAAACTGATACATTGGAATTTTCTCAATAACCAAATCACACCTCTTTGCTTGAGACCCATCTTTTGTAATGTATGCCACTATTTTATACTTCCCAAATTCTACTAGTTTCTGTTCCACCTCATCTATGCTTTCTATATGTTTACATACAGGCATACACTACAAGCCACCACAACATTGATATGAACCATCCAAGCATGCTATGCTGTAGAATATTTGGCCATCCTCTATTTCACATAATTTTTTTGATAATAACTCTCTTGATGATGTTGGTGGGGCTTCTTAGCCATAATCTTGCAAAGCATCGTTAGTATGCAAATCTAAACATATAGAATGATAAACATCATAATGGTTAAAGAATTCAATATGTAGTCTACAAAAACAAGTAGTGCGTGTGTGATTTATATTGACATAAAAAGGTTTAAGGATTTCAAAATATCTTTGAGAAATACTAATTTGAGGATAATCGTGTTAAAATTTATGAAAAAATTGGGTTTGAGTCATATCCAAAAAATGCTTTGGATGTGGCTCATGGTTCCGACTACCGATTCTCCTTCTTACCACATCCCTTTGATTCAGAGATGGCCTTGTGTTAATCTTCCAATACTCTTCAATTAGTTTTCCCAATGCTTCAACAATTTTTTTATCTTTTCATGGAAATCTCCCTGAGAATGCCCATAATTCATTTGAATCGGTGCCCTCAATTATTTCTTGCCTTTAAAGGGCTCTTGATAATTTTTTTCTAAAATTTCTCATTTGTTCACTCGTCCTTTTAATGAGACAAGCTCTCTTTGTTTGACTACTTACCAAAGTCGATGTAATGACACTTTGAGTGACATTACTATCCTTTGAGCATGAGGTCTTACCCACACTCTCATAAGAATCCATTATATTCTTCACAATAGTGTTTTCACTCGATGCATTCGATGCTCTCAACCCAAGAGTCTTCATGATGTTTCTATACTTTATATCCCACATCATTTCAAAAAATAGTTGACATCTTGCAATCTCAATTACCTTTTCAAAGAACGATTTCCAAATATTATTAGCATATCTTCTATAAGTGCATGTTGCAATCTTACCTTCCATGTGCTACAAAATATCCTCATCAATATTAATCAAATACTTTGGCTTTCTACGCAAAATTCTAGGTAGTGTTCTCCTAGGTACATACTCCTCGACATTACAAATTTCATCAATATTTAATTGAGGTGGGCTAGATTGCGTACCTTCTTTCGTGGGTGGAGTAGAAGACATACCTTGTGGTTCATGTGGGGATGATGGTATACCTTCTTCATCAAATCTGAGTGATGATTTACTCTCAAATTGAGATGCGTTGGATAGTGTCCAACCATATTCACTTGCGATAGATGGTGTCCCTCTATATTCACTTGCGGTAAATGGTGCCCCTCCATTTTCGCTTGTGCTTAATGGTGTCCCTTCACATTCACTTGCTGTAGAGGGTGTGTCTCCAACTATGATATCTAAATCTGTCTTACCACGAAGGTTTCAGATTCGTGCCTTTTGTGCTGCCAATGCCTGTTCTCTTTTTGACGGTTGAGGTTCCTCTTCAGTTGGATTTTTTTCATCAATCATATCCAATTTCTTCTTTTCACGATATGCCTCCACTTGTTCTCTCTCCTTTTCTTTTGAAGGTTTCATACTCTTCATCTGTTAGTTTATTCCTTTTTCGTTTCTTCAGAATGGTAGATAATTTTACCTATAGCATTGTAATGAGACAAATATTAGTTCCTAAAAATGTATCCATTCAAATAAATGAAATATATGTCATTCAAGGCTTCAAAAAAATGCTTGCAATCATCCTCTAGAAGAGTATTTCTAGCATAGACAAAGGAAACATAATTTTTTTGATGAAATGCCTTAAAGAAATGTGGTAATGTGGCATGCCATGATTGCAAGATACACTAAAAATGGAAGCATGGAGAAGCCATGTGGTGCAGGGGCACCTAGCTAAGTTGCAATTTTGGTTTTGTGATAGGTCATTAGGTGTGTTATGTGCTTTTTGTCATGAATATGGTCTAAAACCTTGTTTTGAAGGGTTGTGGTTGATTAAAATGAGAAACTGACTCATTCCACCTATTGTCAATGTTACCACTCGCTGGAATGAGTCCAAAATGGTAGGATTTTGAGTAGGGAATAAGATTTGGTGAGGTTTCGATTGCTATCCTCACTAAATTTTCTAAGTTTTTCCTATGAAAGTAATGGATTCAAGTTGAAATTCATTTTTAATGTAGTCAAGAAGGTTGGATATTAGTTCACAAAGTGTGTGCAAACATTTTACAAGGTGTTTGAAGCTTTGGAAGAGCAGGAGAGGCAAAATTGATTGTTTGGGCATGATGCCCTAGTTGACAATATTATGCATTTGAGTGAAAATTGGTGGTTATGAGAAGGAAAGTGTAGTAAACACTTGGGGCAGAATTTTTTTAAGGTTGTTTAATCTTGTGTAGGTCATTTGGAGGGAGTTTGAGTTGTTTTCCCAAAACTGCTTGTGTAAAGCAGAGTTAAGGGTTGGAGGCCTTAAAATGTCAAATTAGGCCATTCCACTTGTTTTCCATTGTTGTATCTTGGTGGAATGGCCAAATAAAATATGGGGTAGGTGTGTATAATGTCTGAGAGTGCAGGAGAGGACGAATAAGGTGTTGGGCATGTTTCCCTAGAGGGAAAAATTGAGTTTTCCAAGTGAAATAGTGAATTTTTGATATGAAAAAGTGAGAATTATGTTGGGGTAGTGTGATTTCTTGATGAATTGAGTTTGTGCAGGTCAATTTGGTCCTGTTTGAAGTGATTGCAGGGTTGTGAGAGGATTGGAAGCAATAATTTCAATAAAGCCCTAGGTTTTTGCCTAGAAAAGAGGGTTTTGGGTTTTGGTACTTTGGTGGATGAGTTTCTAACAAGTGTGGAATCTTAGGTTTTGATACCTGTAGATTTATGCCCAAGTGAATTTAGAGTGAAAGGGAAATTTTAAGATTGAGTCCCTTTGAAAAATAGGCCTAATTTGAGGCCTAGTTGTTGTTAAATGCTTGATTTAAGTGAGTTGTGACAGAGCAAACTATTATCTCACTTTGGGATTAGGGTCAGAATTACCCTTGAAGTTTGTGGAATTGTGTAGATGCTCTACATTAGAAAGCTTTGGAGAGTGGTATGCACATCCACAATAAAGGATTGAGAGATGATTTTTTTTTTTTCCTTAAAATTTATGTCATATATATATATGTGTATACAAAATGTGGAAGCATACACAAGATAAGTCAATTGTTAAATAACAAAATGCCTCAAAGAGATGTGGTTTAAAAATGTAATTGGAAAGTGTATAGAATTATGTAATTTAAAGTGTGCATTGACACCCAAAGATTATAATGATAGACGAAAAATGATCAACATGGAATATGCAAAATAACAAAAATGAAACCAAGCCATAATAGAATGAAATAAAATGTGTGAAGAATTCACATACCTAAAAAACCAGAGTTTGAAATGGAGGATTTCTACCCAATTATGTAGCTTTTGCGTCTTATTTCTTCAAACTCCTCAACAATTTGAATTTTTCAAAAGCTTGTTCCCCTCCAAACTTCAACTGTATATCACTTTTGAATGGAATTTAGACTTAAATTAATATTATATGCCTTTCAATGTGAAAAGTCTGCTATTTCATGCAAAGGTGGTGGAATATGAAAAACATGCATGCACACTTCATAACATCATCAAAAAGCTACTTTTTGTTGGAGCACGTGCAAAACCAGGAGAATATGCAGAATGTGGGCCTTGAGATCACAACATGTTGAATTTATAATAATTTTTTAAGCACACATGTTTTTAATGAGCATATATATCAAAACAAAAATTGTAATATTTTAACAATCAAATTTTTTGGTGTAGATGGTGACCACAGGGGCATCATCTTCTCGTTGAGATTTTATATCAACACTAGTGCAAGTCGGCAATCCTTATGGGGTATTTTGATTGATTTTTTAAATATATGAAATAATTTTTTAACTTGACTTTTTAATTTGTAATTCAATCATGAACATGTTTTTTAAATATTTATGTTGGTTCAAGGGAGTCAATCGATTTCCATGTTAGTTCCACTTGAGGAGTTGTCAATCACTCCTCCATTGTCAGGCATCTTGCATGAGGGGTATGTACTTGTATATTGTAAATTATTTAAAACTATACTTACAATTTTGCATTTTGAATCACTATATATCAAACATGCATGTACAAGTAAATATTATAAGTGTTATTTCTATGTATGTAGGTTGACACAACCATGAGAATGGAGATCAAACACACATTTTATGTGGCAGAAATTAAGGAGACATTTGAATTTCAAGTTGTTTAAAAATAATTATACACATGTGTGCACATGTGCTTTAAATTTGAATTTGTTGGACTTTCTTGCTGGCACTTTCTACCTTGATGAGGTCACACCACCTCAACCAGGACATGCAGAGTAGCCTCATATGGTAATTTAAAATTTTGATTATATTTAAAGACAATTACAAATTATACATTGTGAATAACTTAGATTAAATTTAAAATTGAATATATATATATATATATATATATATATATATATGCTCATACATGTTAAATTATTTTTATTTTATAGCATGAGACATGTCTTGTAACTAAGCATGTAGAGACAGGTCCTACACCAGAGCATGCACAACAACCTCTTATGCTAAAATTTAAGCATGATAAATTAAAAATTAAATTGAATTAAATTAAATCATTTTTAATTATCATACATCATACATCTAATTTCAAATTTCTTTCTCTTGTATGTAAATTTATTTAGAGAATGTAGAGGCATGTCCAAGTGCACCAAAGCATGTAGAGCAGCCTCACATGGTAATTTAATTTTATGATAAATTATAAATTAAATTGTCATTGAAACATTTTTAATCGTCTTACATCTGATTTCAACTTTCTTTCTCTTGTATAGTGATTCAGGTCATCTTGGTAGTTCATGTGGTGTGAAGAGGTCTCTTGATTATAGAGACGATATGAGTTAGATTATTTCATGGGCTATATTTGATTACTTTATGGACTACACAAATGTACAAGTTTCATTATTTTAGTATTTTCATGGACTTAATATATTGTTTCATGGACTTTATTAATTTTAGTATTTTATGGTCTATTATTGTTAAATAGTAATTTACACATGTGCATTTATGCATTTTATGTGAAATTAATATGAAATTGATAGGACATTCAAATATTTGTACTTTACAAAAGACTCATAGTCAACATATTAATAAGACATTAATGTGAAATTAAATACAAATATGAAATTAAAGTTTATATTAATAGGATATTTAAATATTTGTACTTTACAAATTTAGTGATTCAGAGTCAAGGCATTAACTTATCAAAAAAGTTCTAAAAAAATTCTTAAGGGGATCAAAGAAGTTCTCAAAAAAAATCTTAAGGGGATCAAGTACTTCAAAGTACATGTCTCATATTTAATCGCAATTGATATAATTAAGTAGTAGAATTTAGGATGACTCATCATTACAATCACAAAATTTATACAAAAATAATGTTAATGTTAATATAATTTATGTTGTAATAGGTTGTATTAATAGGCCCTAATAGGACTTCTTAAGGGGATCAAATAATTCAACGTACATGTCTCATATTGGATCACAATTGATATAATTAAGTATAAATATTTAGGATATGTCCTAATAGGATGTCTTAAGGGGATCAAATACTTCTAAGTACATGTCTCATATTTAATCATAGTTGATATAATTAATTATTAGAATTTAGGATGATTGATCATAACAATCACATTCTATACAAAAATAGTGTCAATGTTAATTTAATTTATGTCTTAATATGATGTCTTAAGGGGATCAAAGAAGTTCTCAAAAATTGGTGAAGTTGTAGTGATGGAACTTCAATTTTTTTCTTTTTGAATTTCATTTTATCTTGCCATTGTACTGGTCTTTCATATTGTTTGGGAAAAACCTAAGGTTGGGGTTTTTATTTTTGCATTCATGAAAATCCTAATGTTTTATGTTACGCCTTGGGTGGGATCTATTTGGCAATTACCTTTATGAAGTGGGATTTTAAAACAACTTATGCCCCATCGCTTCATCTAGGATGGGCCCGTTTTCTGATTTATTGTTTTATTTTTTTCGCTTGACTTTATTACACCTTGAGTCTAGGTTGGCCTGTGCCCCACGTTTAAAAACAACTTAACCCATTTTTTTTCATCGGCCTAGGTGATGTACCCTTGTGCCTTTAATAAATGTTTTATATTTTGCAGGGAATAATTTTAAATGACCGTTGATCATCCATTGGTTGATCTCAGCCATTCCCCGCAATCCCGTGATGACCCCACCACAAAGTCTCAACTGATTGCGATATCACGAGTGAGCACCATGTGTCTCATTTGGTGATGCCAAAGGGATGATCAAATTTATTTAATATATATATCAGGTTTTAATATGTTATATGGCAGGTTACTAAAGCGGCTATGAGATGCATGTGCTCAAAATCAACGTAGATGTTATAATCTTGATGGAAAAGTTGCTCGATGGTTATGTTCAATGCTGGTGACTGTTTTGAGTGAACATGATTTCCAATGGTGGAGATCAATGGTTGTCTGCCATTGCGTGATCAAAAGGTGTGAGGTTTTTACCAATCACGATATCACGAGCAAGTTAACATGTGGATTTGCTTGGTGATGCATTATATGGTGGGCCCTTAGTGCTGAGATGGAGATTGCATCAACCTGTTTTGAAGGCAGCCATTCAATGATTTGGCAGAAATGAAAGATTGACGGTTGAAATTTGAATTCGCATCAAATACGATTAGAGCTATTGGCACAGCATGCAAGTAAGCTTTAATGACGAACGAGACATCTACTGGCTTGATTTGATCCATATAAAGTGGTTTTATTTTGCTCTATTTTCTCACAAAGTATTCAAGCACCTTTGCGAAGCAGTTTCAGAGTCAAGGATGAAGTTATGAGTTATCACAACAAGGATTTGGTTTTTTTCAAAGCACAAATGCCGTGAGTTGTTTTCTATGCTTCCTAGTTAATTTTATTGAGATTTTGGGGAAATTTGTGGTGTGCTTGTCAGAAAATGTGTTGATAGTTGTTTTAGGGCTATTGGTTAGTTGAATTGTGAGAAATTGCAAGTTTATTTTCTGTAATTTCATTATCTATTTAGCCCAAGTCTATTCAAAAGTTTGGAGTTAGGGAAGCCCTATTTTACCTAAGATGGCACCGCCAAAGTAGCATTCTGGCCATGTTGACTATTTGCAAAGGAATTTGTATGATGATTTCCAAGATTAGTTCCCATTGTCAACTAATGATAGGAAGAGAGGGTTGGTTTTGATGCATGGAAGAATCCTAGGGGAGGGATTAGTATGTAACTTCTCCAACATTGTCGATGCTAGGGTTCCCATGATAGGTCTGGAGATGTTTAGGCTGTGGTATGGACAGAGGAATTTGCCTCACCCTTTCTCGAATGGTTGGAGATATGACATGGGGAAGCTAGTGGTACCAAATGTATTCCCCAATGTGGATTTTCTCAGGGTAGTGGCAGTACATTATGACCCTGTTACAAGAGTGATAAGAGGTAATGATGGAGGGGTCTTGTTAAGTATAAAAAACGAAGAATTTCAACAAGTTTTTGACTTGAGTGAACCTAGTCCATTCTTGGTTCAGATTAATCTTGAGGAGATGAAGTAGGAGTATGCAAAGTCAAAGTCACTTTTCAGGGTTAAGCTACTTCCACCTCATCTAGCAAGGGCAGGCAGTTCAAGGATTTATATCAGTCCTAGTGACCAGGAGCCTTTCAAGCTAAATTGTTTTGCAAACCACTTCTTGGCCACTTTTTATTCATTGTGCCAGATTTTGGGTTTTAACCCTAATACAATGGTGCCAATTCCCCTATGTTTATGGGGGTGCAAATACAACACCCTAACTTCTCAGTGATCTATGATTTTGCATCCTTTTTGGAAGAGAAGATGCATGAAGGGCTATTAAAGTTGCAGATAAGGGATGCAGGCACTCCATTCTTCTGGTATTCTCTAATGGTGTACATGTTCTTGCATAAGAATGCTGATTTCTTCTCAGAGAAGATGGAGTTGAGGCAAGAGGTTAATGGAGAAAGATTACCGGTGTAGGCATGGATTGCAGATTTATCCTATAACATGGAGAATGCTAGTTTTTTGTAATTTCATAATTATTTTGCTTCCAAACTGAGGTCTAGGTTGGTAGTGAATGTGCCCAGAATCCCTAAAGACTTGCATGATTTTATTAGACCGAAGGGGAGGAAGCCAGTTCTGAAGGTTTGTCACAATTGGGGTGATATTATCATGTACCTAGTTAGCACTATTGTAAGAGTGTATGGCTTCCAAGGAACTCCACATATCCTTCCATTCAATGTGCCAGCACGAGTAGGGTTTGTTGAGGTTATATGGCAGATGGGTTGTATTCATGAAGACAACCTGACAAGGAAGGGTAAGGGAACCTTTTTCCCTGATTATACAGTTGTATCTAATTTTGTATTCTCAAAAGGAGGTTGGGTCCATTTTGGGAAGTTTTTGAATGATTATCATTTAAGGTGTGGTCCCAAGTGACAACATGACCCTGAGGGCTTCTTTTCCCTTTTTAGACAACAGATAAAGGGTGGTAAATTTGCACATGAGTTCAATTTTCCTGAGGATCTGATTAGGAATGAGTTTGATTTGAATAAGCAGGAATTAAACAAAGAAAAATGGATAGCATATGTGAAGCTATTAGCCATTGTGCATAAAATGGATCCCAAATATGACCCATTAATGGAATTTTCCCCATTCCACAAGAAAATTAATTTCTTGATGGACAAATTAAGGGAGATCATGGATATTTTGATGACAAAGAAGATAAACTTGGAGTTGGACTTTGGCACACATAAGCCAGATGTGAGGCCTATTGAAATGAGGCCAACATATCAACCTACGGTGAAGTGGCCTTTTTATAAAAGAAAGAGAAATGATAGTAGTGACGAAGAGGGGGAAAATAAGAAAGGAAAACAAATCATGAAAGCAACAACACACCCAGGTCTGAAGGTCAGAGCACCTGGGGGAATAAAAATCATTGATTTGGACCCATCACGAGAGGAAAACCCTTCACCATCACCATCAAAGCCAATCCCTAAGAGGAAAAAGATTGAAAAGGCACAAGAGGATCTGATGGATGAAATCATATTTACATATCAAGATATGCAAGTTGGAATGCCTTCTCCTGCCAGGTCAACTTAGTTAGTCTTGTCTGATATGGATGTGAAGGGATAGTGTGTGCAAGATGCCAAGATGGAGGCATGTAAGGTTTTTGTAGATGATGATGCATTTGTTAAAACTCCAGTGTTCTTGCAATTAGTATGGAGAATGAGATTAGAGGAGAATCAAGATAAATGCAAGAAAAGAAGAGAGTTGAGTCCTGATAGGTCAGATCAGGAGAATGATGATGAAGTAAAAAATGAATTGATGGAAGAATTTAAGAACATCACTCCTAAGGATGGGAGAAAATTGGTGACTTGGGCTGGTGTATTAATTTTTCCTGAATGGGATATAGCAGATGTAGTAGAATTTAATGCTATTCTAAGATCCAAACACCCCTTGCAGAATTTTATGGAAGAGGTCAAGGAAGCATTGCAAGATTTTGCCTTCAGTGAAGAATATGAGACCCTAGAAATTTGAGATTTGGCAACTCACAGTAGAATGCCTAATGTCACTGACATTAGCCCAAACCTAAGGGGAGGTTTAATAATAAAGAGAGCCTCATAAACTTCAACTATGGTGGCTACCAACTTAACTGTGAATGTGCCCAAATTATCCCAAAAGATTGCTGAGAGGAAAGAAGTTAAGAAGAAGAGCTTAATGGAGAAATACAACTTTATAATTGGAGATTATAATAGGTTGCAGCAAAGGAATGTTGAGCTGCAAACTAAGGTGGATAGGTTAAAATATAAGCAAGTTGGGGAAACTTCAAGTGCTCCAAGTATTATGACATTGCCTTCCACATCAGGACCAATACCTCCTACTTCTCCATTTTTTTCTACACCAGGGTTGCCCATCCAAATCCCTTCTCTTAGTCTTGCATTAGAGAAAATTGAGGAAGAACAAGAATGCTCTGTGGATCCTACCAAGAAGCAGCTGATGCACAAGATTATAGAGTTACAGGAAGCTTTGAAGGAAAGTGAGGATGGAGAACTTGAAAAATAGGGTGAGATTGTTGACACAGTTTTGAGACACTTGAATGAAAAGGTTGATGGAAAATTGCCATCAGTGTATTCTTTATATTCTTTATTTTTGGATGCAGTAAAGAATATTAGTAAGGATCAGGAGGTAGTGTTGCCCTTAGTTTATAAATGGATCCCTAGGGCCAATGATTTAGATATAATGTACAAAGCCTCAAGGTTTGATACAAATAATAGGTCCCAATCATTAAGGCCTACGCAAATATTTGTGAAGTCATTACAAGGTTTTCAAGCCTTAGCAAATGATTTGAGTTGGAAAATTAGAGAATTGGTAAAGAATTTTGATGATTGGAGTGATACATCTTTACCTGATATAATTGATGCACAGGGAAATGTTAAATCATTGCAGTAGTGGCTGGATAGAGCAAACCAGGTCATCAATGCACAAATCAAATTGATTTGTGATGACTCAGACTATGACTTGTTGGTGAGATGTATGGACAAGATAGTTAGTACCAACACATTTTTGTAATCTTTTCAGAGAGAAGCAAATCAGGTAGTGGTAAAATATACACCTTATAGTGCTAAGGTGAGTGAGGTACTTAATTTTGATTGGTTGTTTGATGAAGAATACCAGAGATGGGTAAATGTTTACTTAACCGAAGAAGAGTAAAATAGAGTTGGCTACTGGTGGTTAACAGCTCAGCCGTTGTAGTTGCAACAGATTCTGGTTATGTTTTGATGGTAGTTCTGGTGCATGTTTTTTTTGAAGTTTGGCTGATGCATCAACCTTTTTTTAGCGGGTAGGATGAACCAGAAGATTCTCTAAGGACTCAATTATTGTAATTTTTTTTTGAAATGTCACAGGGCAGTCCAAGTGACTGGTGACATGTGTATTTCTGGCCCGATGCTTGTTTTCTCCTTCATTCTCTATAAGAAGGATTTCAAGGCGAGAAATATGGGTTAGCTAGTTAGATAATTTTGGTCGAGTCTAGGTGAAGTTGCAGAGCAAATTGTAAAGCCTGATGTTTTATTAAAATGCAATTTAGGTTTTGTGTCATTCTGTAGTAGGTTTTGAACTCATAGGAATTTGATGTTTTGCGATAGTACGGGCAGTTGAATTAAACGAAATTATTTTGAACTCATGTCTCTCCATTGTATAAGCATATCAAAATTGTGAATAAAATGATCAAGGGTTGTTTCATTCATATTACTATTGTGGTGTGTATGTTCTTAGTTTAGCTTTAATTCAAAGAATTAATGAAAATGTTTGAATGGGATCATAGGTGGGTATGTTTTATATAAGAATTTGATAAGAATTATTGGGTTAGAATACATAATGATGATATTGTAAGGCATTATTATCAGAGATCTTACATGTTATGTGTTAAATCTATCATAAACCTTAAATGCTTATGAATTTGACTCCTCCAATGGTATATGGCATTGATCTAGGTTGTACTTATTTGTGAGGTTCAATATTTGTTTTTCTTTTCTTAGAGCTTGCTACAAATTGCAAACTAATGACTATCTTTAACTATGAAGTGTTGTAATTATCTCATGCTCCAAATGGTTGATATTATTGAGGAACAACAAATTCTATTTAGTTTTATCCCATTCTGTTGAGATATTGACTGAGATTATTTGTTATTGTTAATGTTGTTTATAATATTGGTGCAGAGGTTGTAAACACATTAAGGGGACCACCCTCCAGGGTTTTGCAGAGGTCAAAGTGTAGGAGGTTTTGTTAAATCCTTGTTAGTTGGTCTAGGTCCTTCAAGCTACCCTTGATTGGAATTGGAAAGTCCATAGGTAGATTAGGAGATCAATCTGGTTACAATAAAAACAACCAACAAAATGGCGACTCTGTTGGGGATGTTAATCTGAATATTTTTGGTCAGTGTGTCAGTTGTCCATTTTGCATAGAGTTTTCAAAAGTATTTTTGTGATTTGAAGGTCGAGCCCATGGTTTTGTGTTTCGTTGTCCATTTCTTCTGTCGTTCAAAAATTTTGAGTTATTTCATGAAGTATTTTTGTACATTGTCAGTACAAGAGTTCTAAAGATATTTTAAATTCCACCAAGTGTCTCTAAATAATTGGTATTCCAAAGATAATTGGGTGGTGACTCTAAAGTCTTTGCACCAATGTGCATCTTATTTGAAGATTTAATATTAATTGAAATATTTTTGGACAAGCACGGAAAATGAATAATACCAGGGCGTTCGTAAAGAATCACCCAGAACAGAAATTGGAGGGTGAACTTCCTAAAATGAAGAAGGACTAGATAAAGAAGAAACCAGAATCTAGCAATGTTGCTCCCATGTCATGAAATATTGTACACCAAGGTACAAGTAAGCCTTTACATCCTATCCTTAAGACTCTCGAACAAGTGTCTAGACATTTAGAATCAGATAGTTGTGGATTTTTTGATGCATTAATTAATAAACCTGTTCAAGAGGATGTAGCATGTCATAATAAAGGACATGTTAGTTTCCAATATGCTGAAAAAAGAATAGGTAGGAGTAGAAGTCAAAGCCATCATAGAGAAAGCACTAGTGATGTGCCTCCTCCTCCTGCTAAAGATGATGGAACACCTTTATTGTTTGAACATGTGCTTGAAGAAGTAAATCTAATAGACCTAAGTGATACATGAAGTTATGATATGAATTTTCTTGATCCTAATGATTTTTTTGGAGATATTGATTCCTGAAGACGGGAGATCCAAAAAAAAGTTGAGCTTAGGATGAAAAAGGATGAGAGGGAAACATAATTGATGCATGTTGTAATTGAGAGGGATAGATTAATTAGATAGTTGGAAACAATGAACCTCCTAAACCAAAACAACCCTGAGCCAGAAGAGGAAGGTCTTGTTGTACGAGAAATTATTGATAAGGGGGTAAATCCATCATCTAAAGTGAGTCTTGTAGGTCAAGTTGATGCCCAACCAAAACCTACAAACCCAAAACCCTCAAACCTTGTTAAGCCTCGACCAAGTAATCCAAACCCTAAGCCTATTCTAGATAAAGGAAAATAGAAGGCTGAGGGGATTAAGATAAATGAGAGGGTGAATTCTCATCCTCCTCAAAGAGATCCCCCACCACATGTATTTGTAAAAACTAAGAGTGCCTTAGAAAAGGTTAGGAGGGAAGGTGAGGCTCTTGCAGAAGAGTTAGAGAGAATTGAGATTGAAGCTGCAAATATAGAAATGAAGAGGAAAATAAGTTTCCTAAAAATGTCAAGTGTGGATGAGGTCACACCAGCTGCAACCTCATCAAGTCACCAAGATTCCTTGAAAGATGATCCTAAAACCAGTCTGGATAATACCACAAACAATTCTGGCCCGAAGTTTCATGCAACTAAGTCCATAAATCTGAATCAGGATGGCCCTTGGGTACAAAATACATGGTCTAGTGATGAGTCTTAGAAAATTGAAGGACTATTCCAAAGGAGACCTATACAATTGGAAAGGTATAGGCAATTATTCTTTGATGGTATTCCAGGTCATCCAAACCCCATCCCTGATGAGCTAAGAGAAAAGATGAATAAATTTGTTGGAAACAATGCTGTGATAATAGAGGAACATTTAAAAGCCTTCATGGATATGTTAAATGACTACGAGGTAGAGCATGAAGATTTTGTAATGAAGTTGTTTGTACAATCTCTGGTGGAGGATGCTAGGGATTGGTACGAAGGATTACCAAATGCTAGTATTAGTTCAACGGATGAGTTCAAAAATTGCTTCAAGGAACAATATGGTGATAAAACTAATGCTAGTTTCATGCTAAATGAATTCAATAACATTAAGAAGTCATTGAATGAACTTGTGACAGAATTTAACCTTAGATTTCAAAAAGCAATGTATAAGTTGTTTCAGGTTTTGAGGCTTGATGAAAATGTTTGTTTAACTACATATTTCAATGCTTATGATGCTAAAATGGCATATCTCCTCAGAGACAAGGACCCTCAAACCATGAGGGATGCTTTTAGAGTGGCCATTAATATTGAAAGTAATAGGAGAGCTTCTGAGAAATATGGTAGGAGGGAGGAACCCACTCTTTTGAAAATTCCTAAGGATAAGAATGAGAAGGTTTCTATTGCAAACCCTAAGGATGATGAGAAATGGGATAAAGTCTTCAGCACTTTGAAATACATAAAGTATATTGTTTCCAAGCAAGAGAAGGGTATAGGAAATGAAAATTAGCAGTATAATAAAAATGACATACCTCCTAGGCTGCAAAATTATCCTTACAACACAAATTAGAAGGATGGGAAACCAATATTGCTGGGCCAGAAGCCTAAGACTGATCAGCATACACCAGACCCCCTGCAGAAGCATTTAGTAAATCTGGTACAAGATAGACCATGGTGTGAGGTGTGTGAACATCCACATGATCAAAATTATTGTGACATTGCTCAATTGCTTGTTGCTGAAGGAATAGAGGAAGATACTCATGAGCAGAATCCTGACTATGAGCAGGGTGGTGTAGTTGTTTGTATGGCCCAATCATACATTGATGAGGTTGAATGTTCTTCTGATGATGAGTTACAAGAAGCTGATGTGTATAATTAGAGATAGAGAAGTGAGGTGTATCATCAATAGGTTTTTTCTGATGAAGAAGGTGATTTTGACCACCATGCTTGCAATATGGAGCAAGTTGAAGATTTAGTGTCCTTAAGGAGACCATCAGAAGAGGAGATTTCCTGGTTGACTGAGGAGATGGCTGCTTAGATGAGAAGTACACTTCAACTAAGAAATAGAACTGTGGGTGGTGAACAGGGTAAACTTGCTGGCCTTTTTATAAAAGAGTAGAAGGACAAGAACAAGGGTGTTAAGGTGGATAGAAAAAAGGATGCTATCAAAATCAAAGAGGTTAAGAATGACAATGTTTGGGAAAAAAATATTGAAACCCCAAAGCCTCAAGAAGATGTTACTTCATCATTGGTAAAGACCAAAGTGATTACCAAGTCTGTTGAATCTGCTCTAGAAGATAAGAAGCAAAAGAAACTTGAAGGAAATTAGAAACTAGAAAGGAAAGAAAATGATGAAGGTATGATTTCTGACCTACCTAAATATACACCCTTAGACATGTTTCAAGTGCTTTCTCAGGTTAAAGTCTCTGTACATTTGCTGGAAATTATGAGAATAACTGAGCACAAGGAAAGGACAATAGCCTTGATTATAGGTGTGGCTAGTAATAAGATTGAACAAGGTAATTGTAAAGAAGCAAAGGATGAAGATGAGAGAAAAGAAAAAGAAGTGGAGGGAATTGTGTCACAAATTCCCCCTGTATATTTAGGGAATTCTATTAACATGTTCCTTGAAAATATAAACCCATTTTTCTTAAGTGTTGATATAAATGGGAAAAATTTGAGAAATTTTATGATAGATTCAGGGGCATCCAATAATGTTATGCCAGTCAAAATCATGGAGGCGATGGGCTTGATAGTAGATACTACTCAAGGTAAATGCTATTCATTAGATTCAAGAGAAGTGCCAGTTATTGGGACTATTAAAGCATTTCCTTATAAACTGACTCAGTATCCTGAGAAGGATTTAGCCATGATTGTATTGGTTGCAGACATCCCACCTCATTTTGGGATGTTGTTGTCAAGAAAGTGGAGTACATCAATGGGAGGTAAGATACAGTGTGATCTATCATTTTCTACTTTATACATTGATGGAAAGGATGTCAAGATTGAAAGAGAGTCAAAAGTGTCCAATATGATTGAGCATGACTCAACTAAGAATATGACATGTTTTACTGACAGTGGCATAAATGAATTCAGGGCTAAGGAATTCCCTATTAATTGTGATAAACCTACTACATCGATTGATACAGAAGTGAAAAAAATTTCAGAGTCTGATGACTTGCGGACCATGTACTTTGATGGTGCAAGTTCAAAAGAGGGGTCTGGTGCAGGGATTTTGTTAAGATCCCCGAGTGGAAAGACATTCAAGTTCTCTTTTACTCTATTATTTGAATGCACCAATAATGTGGCAGAATATGAGGCCTTATTATTGGGGCTAAGATTGGCTGAAAAACATGGGATCAAGAAGCTCAAGGTAATTGGAGATTTTGAGCTTGTGGTTTCCCAAGTCAGATCCAGGTATGTATCAAAAAACAAAAGGTTGAAATAGTATAGGAATTTTGTTTGGGATGAATTGGAAAATTTTGGTACATTTGGAATAGGTTGGATGGAGAGAGGCCACAACAAGGTGGTAGATTTATTAGCAAATATTGCATTAAAGCCAGATGATATGACTGATGCTGGAATTTCAAAGGTTGAAGTGCAAACCGGACCATCTGTCCCTGATAATATCAAAATCTGGAAAGTTTTTGATAGTGATGATGATATATTGAGGTTTTTGAATTTTGTGGATGAATATAAAAGTCAAGAGATTAACTTTGGAGCTTTTGTTGAAAAAATTGATGGTAAAGATACTATGTTTGGTAATGAATTCATTCAGTCGAAGGCCAATACAATTCTTAAAGGTTTAGTTGTACTTGAAAGAGTGTTTGATAATCAGGATAAAACAAAGGCTAATTGTGTTGCTTCCCATCCTGATGACTTGGAGGAGATAAACCTTGGAACAGAGGCATCACCTAAAAAGGTGTATATTGGAAAGAAATTGTCACCAAGGGTGAGAAGGATGCTAATTGATTTATTAAGGAAGTTTAGACATGTGTTTGCATGGCCTTATGATGATCTTAAGGCATATAGGGAGGATTTATTTCAACATGAAATTCCTTTGAGTGATGATGCTAAGCCATTTAGGCAAAAGAAAAGGCCTATTAATCCTACCTTGCCCCCTAAAATACAAGAAGAATTAATGAAGTTAAGAGATGCAGGGATCATCAAGCCAATCAGATATTCATCCTGGGTGTCAAATTTGGTGCCTGTGAGGAACAAAAATGGAGACATTAGGTTATGTGTGTATTTCAAAAACTTGAATGTGTCTTCATTGAAAGATAAATATCCATTACCGAACATGGAAGCCATGTTGCAGAAGGTGACAGGCTGTGAGTTAATGTCTATGATGGATGGTTTCTCTAGCTACAACCAACTCATGGTCAAGGATTCTGAACAGTTAAATACCACTTTCACTACACCCTAGGAAACTTATGTCTATGTGAGAATGCCTTTTGGTCTAACAAATGCAGGGGCTACTTTTTAGAGAGCCATGGATGTGGCATTTTCAGATTTCATTGAATTATTTTTGGTGATTTACCAAGATGATTTGATAGCTTATTCCAAGAAAGAAGATGATCATTGTGAACATCTAGAGAAGGTATTTAGCAGGGCATGAGAGTATGGTATTTCCTTGAATATGAAGAAGTGTGATTTTGGGGTAAGGGAACAAAAACTGTTAGGACATATAGTTTCCAAGGATGGGGTCAAGATTGATCCAGAGAGGGTAATTGCAATAGATAAAACCCCACAACCCCGTAATGTCAAAGGAATGCAATCTTTCTTTAGGTAGATAAACTTCCTAATTTGAAACAGTATGCCCAATTTCTAAGATGCTTAAGAAGGGAGCCAAGGTTGAACGGGAAGAGGAGTCTGTACAAGATTTTCAGGTCATTAAGCAAGCGATAAAGGAAACTCCTGTGTTAAGAACCCCTAATTTCTCCAAACCCTTACAGATTTTTTCATTTGCTTCTTTCTACAGAATTGCAGTTGTGTTGTTGCAAAAGAATGTAGAAGGTTTTGAACAACCTATACCCTTTTTCAGAAAATATTTACAGGCTACAGAACTTAAATATGACATAAATGAAAAATAGGCATATGCATTGGTAAAAGCAGTAAAAGCTTTTAGGACTTATTTGATGGGAGGTACTATAATTGCCTATGTACCCAGTGCTTCTGTAAAGGACATTTTCGCACAATAGGAAGTTTCAGGAAGAAGGTGTAGATGGATCAATAGGATCCAGGAGTTCAACATTGAAATCTAGATTACTAAGCTGGTGAGAGGACAAGGATTGGCCAAGCTTATGGCCCAAAGTAATCTGGAAGCAAATCAAATAAATTTTCTTGAAGAAGAGAATAGATCACACATATGTGATATGGAACATTTTGAATGGTATAAGGATGCGATCTATTATTTACAAAAGATGAAATGTCCTGATAATTTGAGTGAAAATGAAAAGAGGACATTGAAGTTACATGCTATCAAGTATGTTATCATAACTAGAAAGCTTTGGTGGAGAAATGGAGAAGGTTTCATGTTGAAGTGTGTTGACAAATATCAAGCATAGGGAATCCTGAATGAGATGCATAGTGGAGTTTGTGGAGGGCATTATAGGGCCAAAACAACTGCACACAAGGTAATGGGGGCTGGATTTTGGTGGCCTACTGTTTTTAAGGATGCACACCAATTAGTGAAGACATGTGATGTTTGTCAACGTTTCTCTAGTAAGTTGAAATTTTCTAGTAACTTACCCCTAAAACCAATTGCAGTACAATCTCCATTCCAGCAATGGGGTATTGATTTTATAGGAGAAATAGTATGTAAATCTAGTGGGGGCCATTCATGGATATTGGTGGCCACTGATTATTTTACCAAGTGGGTGGTAGCAATTCCAACTAAGAAAGCAACTAGTAAGGTGGTAATTGACTTCCTGATGAGTAATATATTGACTAGGTCTAGATGCCTAGAAAGAATTGTGTCAGATAATGCAATGTGTTTCAGATCTGAAGAATACATGGCATCCAAATTTCTTACTCATCACCATATCACCCAAAAGGAAATGGACAAGCAGAATCAAGCAATGAAAGCTTGATGAAGATCATTAATAGAATCCTAGATCAAAATAAGAAGGCATGGGATTCTAAATTGAGATTAGCAGTCTGGGCAGATAGGGTAACTATGAAAAAGTCAATAGGTTGTGCTCCATTTGACTTAGTTTATGGGATAAATGCAAGGTTCCCCCATAATAACTTGATAGAAATGTATAAGTTTGTCCAAATGTATGATAATGAAATGGATGATGAAATGCAATTGAGTGTGGAATCTCTCATAGAATTAGATGAAACTAGGAAGGAAGCTCAAATAAAAAATGCAAAATTGTAATTGCAAGTAAAAACTTTGTATGATAAAAGGGCAACTGCAAGGAGCTTCCAAGATGGAGATTTGGTCTTAATGTGGAATTCTAGATTGGAAGATAAAGGAAAACATGGTAAATTTGATGCAATTTGGTTGGGTCCATTTTTGATAAATAGTAAGTGGGGTGAAGACTCATACTTCCTCCAAGATATGACAGGAGACAATCTTGAACTGCCAGTTCATGGATAGTTCTTGACGTTGTACTTCAATTGAAGTATGGTTTTTCATGGACAGTAGCATAGCTTTGTATATATGTTAGTTGTAGGTTTCTTTCCTACTGGGTTGTTTTGTCCAGACAATCCTTTTTGGTCATCTCTACAATTTTTCTGCTCAACTTGAGATTCTAAACTCTCACTTCATTCCAGTGGAATGAACATCCCCAATTGGAGCCATTGATGGAACTTCAAATTTTTGCTTTTTGAATTTCATTTTATCTTGTCGTTGTACTGGTATTTCATATTGTTTGGGAAAAACCTAAGGTTGGGGTTTTTATTTTTGCATTCATGAAAATCCTAATGTTTTATGTTATGCCTTGGGTGGGATCTATTTGGCCATTACCTTTATGAAGTGGGATTTTTAAACAACTTATGCCCCATCCCTTCATCTAGGTCGGGCCCCTTTTTTGATTTATTGTTTTAATTTTTCCGCTTGACTTTATTACTCCCTAATTCTAGGTTGGCTCGTGCCCCATGTTTAAAAACAACTTAAGCCATTGTTTGTCATCGGCCTAGGTGATATCCCCTTGTGCCTTAAATATTTTTTTTTATATTTTGTAGGGAATAATTTTAAATGACCATTGATCAACCATCAGTTGATCTCAGTCATTCCCCACAATCCCATGATGACCCCACCATAGAGTCTCAACTGATTATGATATCATGGGTGAGTGCCACGTGTCTCATCTAGCGATGCCAAAGGGATGATGAAATTGATTTAATATATCTGTCGGTTTTTAATATGTTATATGGCAGGTTACTAAAGTGACTACGAGATGCACGTGCTCAAAATCAATGGAGATGTTATAATCTTGATGAAAAAGCTACTCGATGGTTATGTTCAACACTGGTGACTATTTTGAGTGAACACGATTTTTGATGGTGGATATCAACGGTTACCCGCCATCGCATGATCAAAAAGTGCGAGGTTTTTACCGATCATGATATCACGGCCAGTTGCCACATGGATTTACTTGGTGATGCATAATATGGTGGGCCCTCAGTGCTGAGATGGAGATTGCGTCAGCCTATTTTGAAGGCAACAGTTCGATGATTTGACATAAATGAAAGATCGACAGTTGAAATTTGAATTCACATCAAATGCGATTGGATCCATTGGTACGACATGCAAGTAAGCTTTAATGGTGGAGGAGACATCTACTGGCTTGATTTGATGACATAAAATTGTTTTCTTTTGCTCTATTTTCTCACAAAGTATTCAAGCACCTTTGCGAAGCAGTTTCAGAGTCGAGGACGAAGTTACGAGTTGTCATAGCAAGGATTTGGTTTTCTGCAAAGCACAAATGTCATGAGTTGTTTTCTATGCTTCCTGGTTAATTTGATTGAGATTTTGGGGAAAGTTGTGGTGTGCTTGTTGGAAAGAATGTTGATAGTTGTTTTAGGGCTATTGGTTAGTTGAATTGTGATAAATTGCAAGGTTATTTTCTGTAATTTTTTTTTCTATTTAGCCCAAGTCTGTTCAAAAGTTTGGAGTTACGGAAGCCCTATTTTACCTAAGATGGCACCGCCAAAGCAACATCCTGGCCATGATGACTATTTGTAGAGGAATTTGTATGATGATTTCCTAGATTAGTTCCCATTGTCAACTAATGATATGAAGAGGGGGTTTTTTTTGATGCATGGAAGAATTCTAGGGGAGGGATTAGTATGTAACTACTCCAACATTGCCAATACTAGGGTTCCCATGACAGGTCTGAAGATGTTTAGGTTGTGGTATGGACAGAGGAATTTTCCTCACCCTTTCTTGAATGGTTGGAGATATGACATGGGGAAGCTGGTGGTACAAAATGTATTCTCCGATGTGGATTTGCTTAGGGTAGTGGCAACACATTATGACCCTGTTACAAGAGTGATAAGAGATAATGATGGAGGGGTCTTGTTAAGTATAAACAAAGAAGAATTTCAACATGTTTTTGACTTGAGTGAACCTAGCCCATTCTTGGTTCGGATTAATATTGAGGAGATGAAGTAGGAGTATGCAAAGTCAAAGTCACTTTTTAGGGTTAAGCTGCTTCCACCTCATTTGGAAAGGGTAGGTGGTTCAAGGATTTATATCAGCCCTAGTGACCAAGAGCCTTTCAGGCTAAACTATTTTGCAAACCACTTCTTGGCCACTTTTTATTCATTATGCCATATTTTGGGTTTTAACCCTAATACAGTGGTGCCAATTGCCTCTATGTTGATAGGGGTGCAAATAAAACACCCTAACTTCTCAGTGATCTATGATTTTTCATCTTCTTTTCCAGAGAATATGAATGAAGGGATGTTAAAGTTGCAGCTAAGGCATGCAGGCATTCCATTCTTCTGGTATTCTCTGTTGATGTACATGTTCTTGTACAATTTTTTTGATTTCTTCTCAAAGAAGATGGAGTTGAGGCAAGAGGTTAATGGAGAAAGATTACCTGTGCAGGCATGGATTGTAGATTTATCCTATGATTGGGAGAATGCTTTTGTGCAATTTGATAATTTTTTTTCTTCTAGACTGAGGGCTAGGTTGGTAGTGAATGTGCCCAGAATCCTTGAAAACTTGCATGATTTTATTAGATTGAAGGTGAGGAAGCCAGTTTTGAAGGTTTTTCATAACTGGGGTGACATTATCATGTATCCAATCAGCATTGTTTTAAAAGTGTATGGCTTCCAAGGACCTCCACATATCCTTCCATTCAATGTGCCAGCAAGAGTAGGGTTTGTTGAGGTTATGTGGAGAATGGGTTGTATTCATGAAGACAACCTAACAGGGAAGGGTAAGGGAACCTTTTTCCCTGATTATATAGTTGTTTTTGATTTTGTATTCTCAAAAGGAGGTTGGGTCCATTTTGGGAATTTTTTGAATGATTATCATTTAAGGTGTGGTCCCAAGCGATAGCATGACCCTGAGGGCTTCTTTGCCCTTTTTAGACAATGAATAAAGGGTGGTAAGTTTGTAGATGAGTTCAAGTTTCTCGAGGATCTGATTAGGAATGAGTTTGATTTGAATAAGCAAGAATTGAACAAAGAAAAATGGCTAGCTTATGTGAAGTTATTAGCCATTGTGCATAAAATGGATCCCAAATATGATCCATTAATGGAATTTACCCCATTCCACAAGAAAATTGATTTCTTGATGGAAAAATTCAAAGAGATCATGGGTATTTTGATGAAAAAGAAGATAAAATTAGAGTTGGACTTTGAAACATAGGAGCCAGATGTGAGGCCTATTGAAATGAGGCCAACATATCAACCTATGGTGAAGTGGTCTTTTTATAAAAGAAAGAGAAATGACAGTAGTGATGAGGAGGAGGAAAAAAAGAGAGGAAAACAAATCATGAAAGCATCAACACACCCAGGTTCGAAGGTTAGAGCACCTGGGGGAATAAAAATCATTGATTTGGACCCATCACCACCACCATCAGAGCCAAGCCCTAAGAGGAAAAAGATTGAAAAGGCACAAGAGGATCTGATGGATGAAATCATTATTACAGATCAAGATATGCAGGTTGGAATGCCTTATCCTCCCAGGTCAAATCAATTAGTCTTGTCTGATATGGATGTGAAGGGATAGTGTGTGCAAGATGTGAGGATGGAGGCATGTAAGGCATTTTTAGATGATGATGCATTTGTTAAAACTCTAGTGTTCTTGCAATTAGTATGGAGAATGAGATTAGAGGAGAATCAAGATAAATGTAAGAAGAGAAGAGAGTTGAGTCCTGATAAGTCAGACCAGGAGAATGATGATGAAGTAAAAAATGAATTGATGGAAGAATTTAAGAACATCACTCCTGAGGATGGGACAAAATTGGTGACTCGGGCTGATGTATTAATTTTCACTGAATGGGATATAGCAGATGCAATAGCATTTAATGTTATTCTAAAATCCAAACATCCCTTATAGAATCCTGAGGAAGAGGTCAAGGAAGCATTGGAAGATTTTGCCTTCAACGAAGAATATGAGGCCCTAGCAATTTGGACTTTGGCACCTCAAGGTAGAATGCCTAATGTCACTGACATTAGCCCAAACCTAAGCGGGGGGGGTTAATAAGAAAGAGAGCCTTAGAAACTTCAACTATAGAGGCTACCAACTTAATTGTGAATGAGGCCAAATTAGCCCAAAAGATTGGTGAGAGGGAAGAAGCTGAGAGGAAGATCTTAATGGAGAAATACAACTTTATAATTGAAGAGTATAGCAGGTTGTAGCAAAGGAATGTTGAGCTACAAACTGAGGTGGATAGGTTAAAATATAGGAAAGTTGGGGAGACTTCAAGTGCTCCAGGTATTATGACATTGTCTTCCACATCAGGATCAGTACCTCCTACTTCTCCAATTGTTTCTATATCAGGGTCCCCCATCCAAACCCCTTCTCTTAGTCCTGCATTAGAGAAAATTGAGGAAGAAGAAGAATGCTCTGTGGATCCTACCAAAAAGTAGCTGATGCACAAGATTGCAGAGTTACAGGAAGCTTTGAAGGCAAGTGAGGAGGGAGTACTTGAAAAATAGGGTGAGATTGTTGACATAGTTTTGAGGCACTTGAATGAAAAGGTTGATGGCAAATTTCCATCAGTGTATTCTTTATATTCATTATTTTTGGATGCAATAAAGAATATTAGTAGGGATCAAGAGGTAGTGTTGCCCTTAGTTGAGAAATGGATCCCTAGGGCCAATGATTTAGATATAATGTACAAAGCCTCAAGGTTTGATACAAATAATAGGCCCCAATCATTAAGTCCTACTCAAATATTTGTGAAGTCATTGCAAGGTTTTCAAGCCTTACCAGATGATTTGAGTAGGAAAATTAGAGAATTGGTAAAGAATTTTGATGATTGGAGTGATACATCTTTACCTAATATAATTGATGTATAGGGAAATGTTAAATCATTGCTGTAGTGGCTGGATAGAGCAAACGAGGTCATCAATGCACAAATCAAATTGAATGACTCAGACTATGACTTGTTGGTGAGCTGTATTGACAAGATCATTAGTACCAACACATTTTTGGGATCTTTTGAGAGAGAAGTGAATCAGGTAGTGGTATAATATACACGTTATAGTGCTAAGGTGAGTGAGGTACTCAATTTTGATTGGCCGGTTGATGAAGAATACAAGAGATGGGTAAATGTTTACTTAACCGAAGAAGAGTAAAACAGAGTTGGCTACTGGTGGTTAACAACTCAGCTGTTGTAGTTGCAACAGATTCCTGTTATGTTTTGATAGCAATTTTGGCACAAGTTTTTTTTAAAGTTTGGTTGATGCATCAACCTTTTTTCAATGGGTAGGATGAACAAGAAGATTTTCTAAGGACTCAACTGTTGTAACAAATTTTTTAAATGTCACAGGGCGGTCCAAGTGACTGGCGACATGTGTATTTCTGGCCCGATGCTTGTTTTCTCCTTCATTCTCTATAAAAATGATTTCAAGGCCAGAAATACGGGTTAGCAAGTTAGATAATTTTGGTCGAGTCTAGGTGAAGTTGCAGAGAAAATTTTAAAGCCTGATGTTTTAGTGAAATGCAATTTAGGGTTTGTGTCATTCTGTAGTAGGTTTTGAACTCATGGGAACTTGATGTTTTGTGACAGTATGGGCAGTTGAATTAAAAGAAATTATTTTGAACTCATGTCTCTCCATTGTATAAGCATATCAAAATTGTGAATAAAATGATCAAGGGTTGTTTCGTTCATCCCACTGTTGTGGTGTGTATGTTCTCAGTTTAGCTTTAATTCAAAGAATTAATTAATTTTTTTGAATGGGATCATAGGTGGGTATGTTTTATATAAGGATTTGATAAGAAGTATTGGGTTAGAATACATAATGATGATATTGTAAGACAATATTATCAGAGATCTTACATGTTATGTGTTAAATCTGTCATAAACCTTAAATGCTTATGAATTTGACTCCTTCAATGGTATATGGCACTGATCTAGGTTGTACTTATTTGTGAGGTTCAATATTTGTTTTCCTTTTCTTAGAGCTTGCTACAAATTGCAAATCAATGACTATCTTTAACTATGAAGTGTTGTTGTAATTATCTCACACTCCAAATAGTTGATATTACTAAAGAGCAACCAATTCTATTCAATTTTATCCTGTTATGTTGAGCTATTGAGTGAGACTATCTGTTATTGTTAATGTTATTTATAATATTGGTGTAGAGGTTGTAAACACATTAAGGGGACCACCCTCCCGGGTTTTGCAAAGCCCAAAGTGTAGGAGGTTTTGTTAAAATCCTTGTCTTTTGGTCCAGGTCCTTTGAGCTGCCCTTGATTGGAATTGGCAAGTCCATAGGTAGATTAGGAGATCAATCTGGTTACAGTAAAAACAACCAACATGTAGCACCCCTCCGATTTTCTCATGTTTTTTGATAGTGTTTTTAGTTTGATAGACTATGATACTATGATTTAGTTATTTGATCGCTGACATTATAGTGATGATGGTTTTTATGTTGATATGTGATGGTACACTATATTGATGATTATTGATTATGACATGCTCTCTAGTTAGCATAGTTGATTATGTGAATTGATTTTGATATATGTTCATCAGTATTTATTTGATATTTTAGTTTCATCAGTTTTGATGTGACACTATATTGGTGAAGGGAATAGGATTGCATCACTTGCTTGCGAGTGCCCTATGATTCCATGATTTTCTCTTCACGGTGCTATTGTTCATGATCTATATACATGTACGATATATGTTTTGATTGCAGGATTGTAGGTATATGACATCAACTCCACCTAGATTCATAGGCTTGAGCATGTCCATTGCCTAATGAAATAGTTGATTAGGAGGTAGTAACAGGATTTCCTTGTCAAACCACAACCCTAGTCATAGTGTATCATTAGTCCTTTTTTGGTCATGCTTTGTTGTTATGTTGTCCTTGTTTGCCTTGTCGTTTAATTATTTTGCAAGGTATTCTCCATGGGAAATTAATATTTATAATGTTTTAAATTGATTATTTATTTGATCATGATTAATGTTGTAAGAAGCTTTAAATTAGATTTAATTTATTTTGTAAAGTAATTTGATTATTTAAATTAAATTTATTTTATAAAGTGATTAAAATTAATAAGATTAAATTTGATATTAAAATTGTTAGATTATAAAAGTTTTATTTAATTAATTATTTAAATTAATTAAATAAAGTTGTGAATTTAAATGAATGGATAATTAAAATTAATATTTGATTTTAAATTATTAAATAAACAAATATCTTATGAAATATCTTAGAGGAAATATCTTGTGATTTGATTTGGAAAGATATTTTGTGATTGTGACATGAGTTAGAAGATTAAAAAAACTAATGTTGGGAAATAATTCATGGAGAGAATCATTGTGTTAACTGAAAGAGGGGAAAGAGGCTATTTCATGAGAATAAAAATGGGATTTGGTGGTTGTTGAAAATTAGAAGAAGTCCTCAAGAAATTGGCTTTGGTTTTATGTTCAACTTTCCTATAAAAGAGGATTATTTTGGAAGAGGCTTTGATAATTTTGGAATCTGAAGGCGAGGCTCTACTTTAAACTTCAATTCTTCAAGAATCTGAAATAGGTTCTTTATTGTTTTTTATTTAAATTCAAATTGGAAAAGATTGCATGTACAAATAAGAAAATTTAGTTTGTTTTAAAGCTTTCATATGCTTTAAAATTTGGAAAGATTATCGTGAAAGCTTTAGAGCCTCATATTAAATTATTATATTTTTTTGGAAAGATAAATTGTTTTAAATCAATAGAATTCCCAAAATGATTATATATGAAAATTAGAAAAACCTTTGTAGGATTTGATTTAATCTTCCTGTTAAAATTTGTAGAAAACCTCTATTTGTATTGGAAAAGATTTTCCTATAGAAGATTATTGTTTTTCTTCCAATTGTATTTATTTGGCTGGGGAAATTAAAATAAACCTCTGGTAAATTTGTAGATCTTTGCCAATAAATTTTTTTTGTGAAAAATTGCTCATCTGGAGCAATCTTTTTGATATATATGGATATATATTAATATATATATACATATTTATTTGATGAAGTTCCTATAGAAATTTTATTTTGAAAAAGTGCTTATCGAAATCCGTACGGCGATTTTAAAATTGCAGGTCTGAGAAAAAATTTATAGTTAAAGATTTATGGAGGTTGGGTAGTGCACTTGGTTGTGATTCAATTTAAACACCGGGTTACTACGAACATTGTGTGTTGCCTCTTGTATTATGGTTGGGATTTATTATTCATTTTTGTGCACTTGTCTACCTTTGGTTTATGGATTAGATTTTTTTGTTGTCAGTAGGGGAGTTGCTCTCAATGGGGGCTGATGCACAAAGTGGTGCCAGGATAACTCATGTGAGAGCTAGATAATTTAGTGGAAATTAAATTAAAGTATTAGGGGAAAGGGTAGCTTTAAATACATAACTTGTTAATTGTGCCTCACTCATTGGCTCAAGGGCTTGTTTAGACTTGAGATGAGATGAGAAGGTCTAGAATGGAAAGGTTAGTATTGTTGATGGTGTTTTTATGCACTTCACAACATAGGTAATACGTAGGTGCATTACCTCTCTTGAAAGACAATTTTCCACAATCAAATTGCAGAACACTATCCCAAGGTCTCTCGGGTGTCAAGTCTTGATGATGCTTGGAATATTTTAGTTGTTTGATGTGATTTGCTAGAATCACAAGGAGGACTTAAATAGTCAAAGCTGTAGGGCAATTGAGTCAATAAATGGAGTTCTACGGATCTAGAACTACTATGCTTTGTTGCAGGCTCAAGCAACAGTCTTAGACTCTATTATTTCGTCAAATTTGGCTTTACAATGTGCAACGAACCTTAACACAAGTTGTTTCTAAAAAAAGGGAAAAAGAAAAGGACGAGGAAGGAAGATGTTTCCTGGACCTGCAACTATCGATGAATAATGATCATGGAGGTTCCTGCTGTGGATAGTTTCCTTAAACAAAATTTCACTTAACCAGAATTCTTGCAATATCATGAAATTTGTGCTATCTTCTAAGGACTGCAGATGTTCATCATTCATTTGCTATGGGAAGGTGAATAAAGATGAGATTCAATGAGCAGAAATGAAATAAAATTCCAGACTAACTTTGCACAGTCATCTGCCTTAAGCAAATGACCAAAAGTATGGACAAAAAAAGCATACACATAGCAACAATCTTCAAAACCAGAGATAACATGCTAAAACTACCAAGTCCAATCTAAAGGCATTAAAACAACAAAGTAACTTAAAGCAAAGCTATAACTAAAAGGGAGAGGAATCGTGAAACATATTGAGAAACCTAGAAATACACCAGAAAATGACTGTATTTGCTATTATAATTTCTGCAACATGCCTTTACAACAACTCAACTCTCTTAGAATGAGAGGAGGAGAGTCCTATTTATAGTTTTCAAAAAACAAAATGAGTGGCCAAGATTTGATTCAATTGTATGGCCAATATTCACTCTACATTAGGGTTTCACCTACCCCCAAATATATTACATTTATAAATAATTTCTTGTTTCTTCCCTATTTCGTCATTTAGTGACAACACTATAGCAAATTTGTTTTTTAGCCATTTGCCCTTTGCTGTAGCTATTCTTCAAGGAACTCTTCATTGATGACTGGATTGCCCTCTCGCTTGTTCAACACAACATACTCCATGAAACTCTGGACCAGGGATTGAAACTTATCCACCTCCATGATGTCAGATTTCAAGATTTGGTAACTCCATTCCTTAGAATTGCTACCAAGCTTCTTCCAGTCCTCATCATACTTAGCAGCATTTTCCTTGAAAAATTCTGACTGCACAAAGGCTCGGGCAGCAAAGCACATGAACTCAGTGGTGACCTCGGTGGACCTCCCATCTTCCATAATCTTCAAGAAGTGGGGCTTGATGTTCTCAGGATTGATCTTGATCATGGGCATCTCATACCCTGTCATCAGCTTGAGGTACCGAGCACACTCTTCTCTGGAATCCCTCACCCATTCAATGTATGGCACTATCCGTTCCAAAATCTATTCAAGCCTCCTCTTTTGGTGATCATAGTCTCACTTCCAGGTATCTAGTAGCCAGTGATCGTCGTCTTTGAAGGCCAAGTCTTTCTCCCAGATATAACTTGGTAATGCGAGTATGGCCTCAATCTTTGGGTAGGCTACATCGTACTTCCTTGGGAACTCTTCACAGATCTGCCTTGTGTCCTCAAGAGTTTTCTGAACTTCTAGGAACCTATTTTCTACCCGGACAGCCAAGTTGATGCCCGTATTCCCCATATCTGAGACTTCCTAGACTAGTTTTCCGTAGTCTTATCTAAGGTCCTTCTCTTTTTTAACTTATTAATCTATTCTAGGGATAATGACTGAGGTGGGGTGGATGACATTGTAGGTTGCTCATCTAGGGATGACAACTATTGAATATAGGCTATTAAATCAGCCACCTTCTCCTTTAACTCTTCTTTGGAGACCTTATCCTACTGGATAAGGTGCACCACTGTGGTGACTGACTCTTGGAGCTGCTCAACCTTCTGTTCTCTCGTAGCCACTCCCAAGTCGATGGTGGAGATGTTGTAAGTTATGCCTTGCTCCCCAACCATCGGTGTTGCTATCTGCACTGCCCTTGATCATGAGGCATCCATAGTTACTTTTGACCTGACCTTCAACTTCTTTTCTTTCTTAGTGCTTATTCGTGCCTTGGCCATAATGGCTTCCAGCCTTGTCTTGGGATCCTTCAAGGTGGGAATCTTTTGCTTGAGTTGCCTTTGTAGCCAATTAGGCACTTGGGGTTCTTCCCTTGGCAGTTCGCTTTGAGTCTTGATGTCCCCCTTCTCAAGTTTGATGACTCTGACAACAAGAGCCTTCTCCTTCATTCCTGCATCTTCCTCTTCTTCGTCAAGGTTTTATTCCATTGTTTCATGTCTATCCGAGGAATCGGTGTGCAACTGCCCCTCGGGTGAATCTTTCTTTTCAGCATCCTCCTCCTGCTAGTTTAGAGTATCTTGATGCTCCTCAAGGTTCTCCCCTTGTTTGTCCTCAAGGAGGAAATTTTACTTGTCATGCTCTGGAGTCTAGCCATGTTCCTCAGTTGGAGACCCATTACCTTCCATCTCAGGAGCAGCAATCTCCTCTTCCTGTGGAAGCCGGTCCTTGGCCTCCTTGTCCTCAATTTCCTTGAGCTACTTGCCCCACTCAGCATTGAGCTCGTGATCATTTGACTCTCGAATTAGCTTGGAATCAAGGTCCTCAGTACCCTCGCTAGAAGACTCAAAATCTTCATACTCTGGTGCCTTCTCAGCCTTCAACTACTGTCATTCATGCTCGTCTGATATCTGCATAGTCGCTTTCATCTTTTGTGATTCAGTAGAAGGGGATGTCGTTGGAGCAGAGGCCATAGCCTGAGCTATCGTAGCCTAGACTATCAGATTAGTGAGCATCCCTGAAAGCTTAGATGGCACATTCTGCATATACTTTACAAAATACTCCAGAAGGCTAAGGGCTGGCATTGTGGCAACAGAAATGGAAGGAAGAGAAGGAGACATGGAGGAAGAGGTCATTGGTGAGGTGGTGGCGGACGATGAATCTATGGGAATAACTTGCAACACTAGAGGAGTAAGAGCAAGGTGGACAGAGATATCCACCGTAGGGAGGGAGGAAGTAGAAGCTGTAATTGAAGTAAGCGGGGTGGTGGCGGTGATTCTAATGGGTGGAGACCCCAACGAGCTAGATCCCTTCTTTTTGATCCCAAGGGGCGAACCCTTGGGCATCACCGTTGTCTCCATGCCTCCCATTATTTTTCTTTTCTTCTTAGAGGGCTCCGATTCAGAAGACTTACGGGCATAGACCTTTGGTTTGGGCAGTTATTTGCTAGCCTCTTTTCTTTTCTTGGTCTTCAGCAATGGTGGGGGTTTTAGATGTCTCCCCAGTTGCAGCGGCGGCTACCCCACCTTCAGAGCCACTTGGTTCACTTACTTGCTCACTTGCAAGTTCAATGAATGTCAAGATGACCCCTTGTTGTTTCAATTGAGCCACTCTCTCATTGATCCATGCCCTCATTTAGATTTCAAAGGGCCTAGTGAGCACACCAATGTCATTAAGCTCGGGTGCCTTCTAGTCAATTGCAGGCAGTGGCAGGTTTGAAACTGCATCATAACCTGGGTCCACAACTGTGTCTTGATCCTCCTCTAAGTGATCAAGGACCAGACACAAGTTCACCCTTTGTACATGGATGATGGTCATGCGCATGTAATACCGCAACCGTACCTCAAGATCATCCCTGCAGTTGGCCCAAAAGTCCTCGATGTTGTGGAGGTGGGTGTATTCATGTCCTAGTGCCTTTCTAACATGACCATAAGGATCCATTCGTGGCCTTGCCATTTATTGTTCAAAGTTATACTCAACCAACTCCTTTTCTGAATATCCTGCGCACTGGGAGGTGTGGATCTTATACATCCCCTGACCAAGGTTCATGGGATAGGCAAGGCCCGCTAGATGTTTTTCACTGAAGACGCTGTGAGTGTGTCCCAGCTGTCGAGTTAGCTCCAAGAGAATGATCCAATCATTTGGGTACTGAAGCACGAATGTATGTAAACTTGGGGAACTGTATGTACCAGAAGGCATACTGCCTGAGGAGGACCCTAGCATTGTGAAACGTCCTCCTATGAAAATCCCCTCCTACTGATCAGATGATGTGAGCAATGAAAGCATCGTTCACCCTACAATAATTTTTTTTGAAACTCTAAAATTGTAACTGAGGGTACTTCTCATAAGGCTTGAGCTCTGGCCCTGGTGGATCATTGGGCATCATTGTCAATTCCTAATAATGTCACCGATTGGTGAGAGAATATACCAAGTAGGAGGTCATGAAGAATTTGTTGGTTTTCTTCATGGTGGTAAATTGCTCGTGGAAGCAGTTGCTGATTATCTCGCCCCCATAGAAGACAGTGCCCTTACCTCAGAGAATCTTTTCTATGAAATAGAATATCCATTCCTGGAAGAAAACCTCATTGGGAAGGCCCATGACTCGGCTGAACAAAGTTACAAGGTCATGGTAGTCCTCGAAGAAGTCACTGTTGAAGAGCTCCTGAGGAAGCTTCCCAGCACTACCTCGTTTGTCCCTCAACCAGCACTGGTTGATAAGCTTTTTGCACCCCAATGGGTCCTATTCCCACACCTCTTTACAGTCTTCCATGGTGGGGAACTCCATGCTCTCAAAGGCAGGAATGTGGAAGGTCTCTGTTATACCCGACGGAGACATATCTGCAAGGATATTTCCATCATGGTCCACTATGGTTCTAGTATCAGACTGGTATGCCTCCACGCATGCCATTACCAGCTCTGAGGCCACTAAGGCTGGCAGGAAACCTGCAGCTTTAGCAAGTCCACTTCTCTTTATTAATCTTGTTTTTACTATTTTTGGGTTCATTCTGACCCTCTGCGTGAATTCATCAACATCGACTTGTCCGATGTTGGTATCTGAGACATCCCTCCAAAGGGTAGTGATCCTGGATTGAATAGGGACCCCTTGGAATTTGTATTTCATCAAGTCTCTGTCTTCCTTGCCCCTTGGTGGCTTGGCCGTTCTTTTTCCTTTCTTGGAAGCACCGGAAGTCTCTGCATCGGATTCCATAAATCCTGCACAAAAGACGAGAATCATTGATGATGAACATGAAAAAATGACCAGTGATAAAACCCTGCATGTCAAGATTAGCTTGACAATCATAATTCATATTTAATAACCATAGAAGCTAGATACTTCATTGTTAGAGGGCAGTGCAGACAATCCGGAGTTCCTGGGCTGGAAATCCCTTGGCAGAATGTCGTTTGAAAGGAAAAAATGAGAATGAAATTCCCATAGGCATTTCCCAGGGGTGGATTTGAAGATTTGAGGTTGGAGGTGGAGGAAAACTGAATTTTAGCAAGTGGGTCAAAATCCACTTTGGATTTGGAGGTCATTTGATGCCTCATTTGGAAGTTTGGGCATCATGTACAGGGAAGCCATCTGAAACGGCGCAGAGGAAACGAAATTCTAGATGGCGGAATCCGGCTGTTGGATTGCCGTCACTGGGAAGTGGCTATGGGTCAGCCATTAGGAATGGTGAAATGAAAGCAGAAATCCAGAGGGATGTTTTTGGAAGCGGTCAGAGGGTTCGGGACAATCGGGAAGCGAATGGAGCACCGAGACCCGGCGGTCGAGAAGACGCTCGGATGGGGCCGTTTGAAACGGTGCAAAAGGAATGGAATCTCGAGAGAGGAATTCGGGCATTCAGAATCCGGAAGAAGCTCAGAGGAAGTTTACCTAGATTTCGGGTTTCAGTGGACAGTGGACCGGGGTCTGGGAGGTGAGAAGACGCTCAATCGAGACCGTTTGGAACGACGAAGACACAACGAAATCCTGAGAAGGGAATTTCGGAAGTAGAAGTACGAAGAGGGAAATTCGTCGAGGGTTTCGATTGGGAGATGAAAGATTTTGCGGCCGGGAAGCGATGTCCGGAAGGCCGCTCGGGGAAGGCCGTTTAGAACAACGAAATAGGGATGGAATTTCAGGAAGGGAATTGCAAAGACCGAATCGCAAGGGAAGGCTGAATTTGGCAAGATTGTGATGTTTTGAGTTTAGACAAACTTCAAAGGTCCGGGAGGACACTTGGGCGGGGCTGTTTGAAACGGCGAGGACACAACGGAATCCTGGGAAGGGAATTCCGATGGTCAAAGTCCAATGAGGGAAATTGTCAAATTCAAAATTTGAAAAGAAGAGGTATGGATGGCCACAGGAAGACCCGAGCCCGGAAGGCACTTTTGCTGTTCCGAAGAACAGTCGTGGCATGATGAAGCTCCAGATCAAATTTTAGGTGATTTAAAGATTGATTTTCACATTTTTACAACATGGGTTTTGACGGGAAGGCACAAATTTACTTGATTTAAAACCCATTTTACAATTTTCATACACAAAAATGTGAAATTTCACAAAACAGAGAGGGAGGGCGCGTGGACGGTGAACCTACCTCAAAATCCTAAAGAACGATCAGTCAGCCATGCGAAAAATGATGGAAAACAAAGCTCAGAATTCTGGGTGGAAAACACTTGGTCGTCGGAAGTTCTCCAAACTCTTCTATCACTCGTACAATTGATAATGACGGTCGAAAAATTTGTTTTATAGAAAAATTGCCATTAATGTGACATTTAATTCCTTTGTACGGTGGTAGGTTTGGTTGGTGAATTTGAAAACACAGGGGCGGCGAGAGGTCCGGGGTCCAGAAATTCGTCCGATCGCAGCTGTTGAAATAGCGAAGATCGATGGGAAACTCTGCTAGGGAAACTCGAAAAGGGAAACCCGGAGAGGGAAACCTGACAAGGGAAGCCTGGAAAGGGAAACCCGACAGAGGAAACTCGGCAACTGCCACAGCTGCTAGAACGACGTTTTGACAAGGAAAACCTGAGTTAACCCAGGAGTTAGCAATTTCTAAAGGGGGGGGACTCTAGTCAAGCTTGAAATATGGCATTGGGAAATGCACCAACCCCTTTTGGGGCACAAAAATGGGTACGCAAAATGAGGTAGAACAAAAGGGGACCGAAAAAGCAAAGAGGGAAAAGAGGGTCCCCGTTCCAAACTAGGCGTGTGTGCAAAAGGCACAACAAATGGTGACTCAGCTCGGAGAACGCTCCCGGCGTTCTAGAGATAAATATTCATTCTGAACCCATGATCTTCGATTTCACATACCTAAGACCATTTTCAAAGCTAAACTAAGAACACTTTAAGGAGGGTGGGATTGAATCAGACTGTAGATTTATCATGGAAGTGTGTGCATGGTGAATTCATTTCCTTTCCTTGGAGAGAGTACGAGTAACCCCTAGTTGGAGGAGATAAACTAAGTAATTCATCTAATCCCAAAATTAACTTGGACATTGCTCTGCTACCAGTCAGACATCCATAGCCCTAACAGAGTTGTCGCTACGACCTCATGAACATAGCTCTACTACCAGCCAGGCGTCCATAGCCCCAGTAGAGATATTCGCACACCCATACAGTTGTTCTTTGTAATTTATTTATTGCTTGTGTTGGGTATTTCTTTTTAGCACTTTCTCTTTTATTTTATTTTTTGTCAACCGTGCGAATAATGAAGTTCACAATGGGCTTGAGAATCGCAGTGGTGACTTGAACAGACATTAGATTTTTCACTTATCTCTGCTTCCCAACAATCACCATACCATTCTTTGGAGATATTTTAAATTTGTTTTGTGTGTACCATGACAGAAGTAGGGATTCAAGCAGATAGCCATCCTAGGTTAGTGCAAAGTTAAAAAGTTGAAAACCAATACTTAGGAGCTTTCAGGGGGTAGCAATAGGGAATGAAGGCTTATCTAGAGAACAGCGCGAAAGCGGACAGCAAGGTAAACCATTCGCTGGACTAGGCATGGCCACCATAGCAGAATAGGGAGACACTTCCCAAAATCACGACAAAGCGGCCAGGAAGGCAAACAAAACCAAAGGATAAAGCAGGAAATCTATCTTAACCTATGAACAAGTATTTACATAGAAAGCTCCCAAGAGCTCAAGCCTGAAAGTAATGCTTGAGGTGCTTCCTGTTGATTGGTAATGGGATGTCTTCACCAGTGAGAGTCTTTAGATGGAAAGCATTATCTCCAAAGATTTCAACAATCTAAAAGGGGCAAAGCCAAAGCTTGCCAAATTTGTTGTGTCCCCCTTTCTTTTCGTGGGCCTTGTCTCAGTAGAGGACTAGATCAGAAATGTGGAAGGCCTTAACTTTGGCTCGACAATCGAACCATCTTTTGACTATGCCCTGGTGTTTGGAAAAATTTTCTATCGCACGGTTTCATACTTCTTCGAGGTGCAGCAGTTCGGCGAGGTGAGCTTCTCTGTGGTCTCCTCCTTCATAAAAGTCGTTGATGAACTGGAGGGTCAAGATTTTCAAATGTATGGGAAAGACGGGTTCTAAGCCATAGACTATATGGTATGGGGAATCTCCAAGGGTAGCCTTGTGGCGGGTGCGATCTGCCCATAAGGCGAAACGAAGTTGGGTGTGCCAATCCTTAGGATTCCTATCTAGCAGCTTCTTAATCACCGTGATCAAGTTTTTATTGGTGGATTGAACAAGGCCATTTCCTTGAGGGTAATAGTTAGAGGACAATTTGAGGGCGATACCATAATCAAAGGCCCAACTTGTGAATTTTAGTGAAGAAAATGTAGGGCCGTTATCACATACTAGAGCATATGGACAATCGAAACGATTCAAAATGAAACTTTCTAAGAAATTAGTCACGACTTCAGTTGTACATTGCCTACAAATTATTGTTTTTATCCATCTAGTGTAGTAATCAGAAGTGGTTGGAATGTACCTGTGTCCCACAGATGATGGAGGACTTACCAGGCCAATGAAGTCAAGACCCCATTGCGCAAAAGGCCTTACCTCTAGAACAGGTTGTAATGGGACAACGACATTCCTTTCTCTAGTAGCGACAGTTTGGCACACATGGCAGGTACGGATGTGACCATGAGCATCCTTAAAAATGGTGGGCCAATAGTACCCAACTCTCAATATTTGATGTGCAGTTGAGAGGCCTGAGCCATGGCTAGTTCCAAATTTGTCATGGAATTCCTTAAGGACGCGATCAACTTCCTCCTTTCCAGGCATCGCAGATAAATACCTTCATGATTTCTCTTGTACAATATAGAGCCCTGCAACATATAACTGCTACTTTTCAACCTCAGAGCTCATCTCTGGACTCCTTGCAGATGGGGCGGATACTTGTGGTTTAGTAGGTAGTACACTATGTCATTATACCACCCTCCTGGGGAGATGTCCTCCAGCTGGCATTGTTGTACCGTGAGCTTAGGTACAACATCAATAACTACCTCTGCCATTGTTTGAGCGAGTGCTTGTCCTCTTACCAGCTTCATCAACTAGATCTCCATATCATATTCCTGTAGCAATGCGATCCACTTTGCTCTTCATTCGCCCAGCTCATTCTGCATAAGCAACGTTTTTACTGCGGGATCGGGAACTATGGCAAAAACCTTGTTACGCAAGATGTAGTGCCAGAACTTTTTGACTCCTTTAACAAGGGCATAAGCTTGTTTTTCTACGTTATGATAGCAAAGTTTAGCGTCCTTCAAAGGAGCACTCATGAAGGCGATTGGATGCTCACTCCCCTCATCGTCCTTTTGTGTCAGAATATTGGCACAAGAGTAATCTGAAGCAAAGGAGTATATATAAAAGGGTTTTAGGTAATTGGGGCTGACCAACACAGGGGCGTTAGTGATTCCTTTCTTAATTTCCCCAAAAGCCTGCTTCGCTTCGGGAGTCCACTCAACCTTAGCGTCTTGCTTCAACATGGCATTGAGCAGTTTGACGATTTTCGTGAAGCCAGTGATGAATTTGCGGACGAAGTTAATCTTCCTGAAGAAAGATTTTAGTTCCTTCTTGCTACCTAGCAGCCAGATTTTCATAATGGATTGGATCCGTTTGGGGTCAATAGAGATTTCCCACTCTGATAAAATGTGTCCAAGGAGCTTTCCTTTAGTGACCCCAAAGATGCACTTCTTTGGGTTAAGGGACACCAGAAACGCGCGACATCTTTCAAAGAACTTGCATAAGTCAGCGACATGATCATCCCGCTATTTCAAAAACACTGTCAAATCATCCATGTAGATGATTATGCACTTGCCTATTAAATCTTTGAATGCGATATCCATGGCTCGCTGGAAAGTGGCGCCATCATTGATGAGTCCAAACGACATTCTTCAATACGCGAATATTCCCCACTTGGTGGTGAATGCTGTCTTATGTCGATCCTCATACTCACCATGACTTGGTTGTATCCCGAATAACCATCCAAGAAGGACATCATCTGGGACCCATTTACTACCTGCAACACCTCATCCAATGAAGGTACATGATAGTTATCCTTCTCTGATGCTCGATTTAGGTTACGAAAGTCCACACACAACCTTATTTCTCCATTTTTCTTTCTGACGGGGACCAAGTTTGCTACCCAAGTAGAGTGTCTGACCGAAAAGATGATACTAGCTGATAGCAACTTCTATACTTCCTTATAAATGATTGGCTCCAATAGAGTGTTGACAGGGCGATGTTGCCAGAACGGTTTTATATCTGGTTTGAGAGGGATAGTGTATGTGATGATCAACGTGTCATATGTTTTGAGGTCGTCATAGCTCCAGGTGATGACATCATGATATTTGTGTAACATTTCAATAATCCATTTTCTTTCTTCAGGAGCACACACCTTACCTATGAACACATTCTTGGTATTTCCAGTTGTTCCCAGATTGCAGGTATCACACTGACCACTGATAGTATCTTCTTTGTCTCATTGATCTTGCTCTCTGATTTGATCAAGGTCAAAGATTCGCTCTAATTGAACCATTCCTCTAGGGATGGTGTTAGTTTTTAAGTTGATGACCTCTTCTATATCCAATTCCACCTCTTGAGGCTTGACTTCATTGATTATCTACGTAGCAAACACATCGAAACTGGTGAGGAATTCCAGAATGTGCATGTCACCATTGAATACTTGGAAATTGGCCACATTGTTTGGGGCTAATGGGATGGAAGTGAGTTCCACCGTGAATCTTTTTAGGCCAAATAGGGACAAGGGCTATAGTGTGCTTTCCGCCTATGCCAGGGCATTGGTGGTATAATTCTGAGTGTGGGGAATCAACTGGATGTTGAACACAGCCAACCCTTCTAGTAGATCCCATACGCGGTGCTGATAGTTCGTAAGTCTTCGATCATAGTAGGAATAAAACATTTTGACTTGTTTTATGACTAACTCTAAATCTTCATACACCTGGAGCATCTTAACATCCTTTCTTAATGCCATCAAGAGGCCCAATACCAAAGCCTTGTATTCCGCCACGTTATTAGTACAATAAAACTGCAGTTTGTGAGTAGAGAAGTATGATTTACCTTTGGGATTGATCAGTTCGAAACCTGCTCCAGCTCCATGCTTGGATTTAGAACCATCAAAGCGCAACATCCAAAATCTGGGAGAATCCTTAGGCGTAGGGCTGATGGATCCGACTTTTGCCTTCGATGGGGGTTTCATTTCGGTGGCCACTTTGGGGACTATAGGAACCGGACCTGTTCGTCGATCGGATATAAATCCTATTTTTTCCTTCAGAGTAGCTTGCCTCTTGACATGCTCAATTGCTGTTTGGCAAAAGCAGCAATCAAATTTTGAATGGGTGGCATTGTGCACCCGACATCAATTAGGAAGTAAGAGTTCCTAGAAGTTTGTTTGAGTTCCCAAACTAAGCTAGTCACGTACACATATTTCCATAAAATCTTGGAAACCATCGAGCAATCCCCGACTTTCACCCTCTTCGAGCCCTTCATCGTCAGATTTGATGAGGATCTCAGTGCTCTGAGGAGCATTGTTCAAGTTGGTAGGTGGGCTGCATAGCACGAGGAAGACCTCGCTCATTCCTTCATCTTCAAGGTATTCCCGCTCATCTGTGCATGCCACTGGAGAATAATTTCTAAGACTTGTTTCAGCATACAACACCTCATTCGTATTATTGTACTCGGTAATCATGAATTTCATCTGTGGTTCTCTGTCAATCCAGACCTGATTAAGCATTCTTTTCCATGGCAGCCATATGTGGGAGTAATTAGTGGTGGCGTATCCATTCAGTGCCCACATGAAATCCCTTCCTAGGATTATGTCATAGGTGTCCGAAATATCAGCCACCTGTATATCAATGGTTTGTTGGACCTGGGGATCAACAACAACTTGCATGGGTATCCTATTGATCTCCCCTACTATGCTGATTTTGGTTTTATCAAGCTGTTTCACCTTCCACCGGGAAGGGGTGGGCGTGAGTCCGAGTGCCTTGCACATGCTCAAGGGCATGACATTAGTCGATGCTCCTAAATCTAGCAAGCAATTGTGGAGGTTCTTCCCAAACACATGGACGGTGGTCAGAAAGGGAGGGGTCTCGAATTTCCCTTGAAACAACCCTCGAGAAATATCCACCTAAGCGACCTGGGCCTTTTCCTTCTTGTTGCCTCTGTTTTGGGTTGGTGTCAGATTAGCAACCCTGTTGGACTACATGTTTGCCTGCTGACCTATTGGTAGGTCAACTTTACTATTAAAAATCTGCCTGACCACTAGTTCATCTGATTGATAATTAAAAGAAACCTTCTTTACCGAAACCTCTTCCTGAGATGACCCCTATGATGGGGTCCCATTTATCATTCAGAAAAAGGCGTTCCTGACAGTAGGCACCTTTAGAAGCTCGAAGGTGGACATGATCAACATTACCTTCTTGAATTCCTCAGCAACATACTCCCCCATTTGCTCAATCTCTTGGTCATGGGGAACGTTCTGGGAGGGGGTAGCGTTTTGGACTTGGCCACTATTTTGCTATTTATTTCTACTAAGATATCGTGTGGGTGTAAGTAGAAAACCCAGATTATTGTTTGCACTCAGATTGGGAGGGGTACTAAAATTATTTGGTGGGACAGAGGTCATAAAAGGGCCTCCAGCATGACCTCTTGCTTATCTATTTCCGAGGTTGTAAGGGGCAGTCCATTGGTGAAACATTTGTAATTCGTCCTTCCTAAGTTCCTCTTCATCATCCTTAGGACCATTATCTATTGAATTAAAAAGTTGAGCCAAAGGGCTTTCAGAACTTACCTCTTTCACCGTATCATGATAGCTTGAATCAGCGTTCTCCAGCTTAGGGGTGTTGCATTCCGCCTTTGGGAAAGGGGGTCTGATTTAGCACCAGCACCGAGGCATCGTACGGATCAGATGGGACAATGTCCCTACATCCTGAACTATCGACCACATTCTAAACTTTTACTTGGAAAAATTTCAGCTGTAGTTTGGAATTCTGGGCAATCTAGTTCAGAATGGCGGCTCATCTTGTGTATGTGACACCAACCGGATAAAGAAGCCTCTGCCAAATAAACTAAGCTTGTGGGGTTTTCACTATTGTTGCTATTGGGCTGATCAAGGGGCATGGGAACGGCGCCATTATTGGGGCATGTATTCCAAGTCTGTTTCTACCTTTGGAAGGGCATCCTATCAAAGTTCTGGCCTGAGTTCTGATTTTAGTCATAATTCTACCTTGACGATATGCTAGCCTCTCAATTATCTCAGCTTTCACGGTGATCTCGATTTTCCCTGTTGAGGTTGGCCTGGATGTTCTTTTGTGAAATCTGCAGTTGGTTATTCTGATTCCTTAAATGTGTCATTTCAGTCGACATTTTCTTGACCATCTCCGTAAGCTCATTGATCATATCCCTTTCGGTGCTATTTGGTTGCAGCGCGGTATTTTGGAGGAACACAAGTTATGCCACCAACTGATTCTGATGAGCAAGTGGAAATTCCGCCGCTTGGAGGTATGCTGGCATCTAGGATTACTATGAATGTGACTGTTGCTGCTGGGGTAGCAAGTAGTGCGATACCGAATACGCTTGGTTCATTGGTTGTCCAAGATGCAGAACCATAGGCAATTGTGGCACTGGGTTCAGTAATAGCGTCTGATGCTGTAAAGCTTGTGTGAGTCCCTGTATCTATGCCGGGTGTGCAGTCTGCTCGAGGGAAGGCAACGGACCTGATATGTTTTGCACTAAATCTGTACTAGTAATGATGGCTTCAACATATGCATCGACCAACCTACTAGGTGGTGGTCTCATCCTTTTTACCAAGGCCGAAGTAAGGTTGTCCAATGCTGCATAGTAAACGAGTAGGACAATAGCATCGTTGAAAACATAGGGGGCCTACAATCGGGTGTACACTCTGTGGAAGCAATCATTGAATGAGGTGATTGGTTCATTGATCTCCCTTTGTATTGACATGAAATGTTGATATGAATCTACAGGGTTGACAGGGGTCTTGAATTTATACAAAAAGGCACTCTTTAGAAGATCCCACGTACTGATAGTTCCAACTGGTAGGTTGATGTACCAATAGAAGGCCTCCTCCCCTAAGGAGTAGGGAAAGAGCCTACATGCCACATCTTTGTATATGATCTGCATAGTTTTCAAGGTGATTTCAAAAATCTTGACATGTTCCTTGGCTGTCCTCTGCGGATCTCGAGAGTTGAACTTCATGCAGAAGTTCTCAGGATTATTTGGCATATCATGGTAAAGGTTGAAAGTGAGAGGAGATGGGTTATTACCCAGCCACACCATTGTGAAAGGTGGTGGAGGTGGCTACACCAAATTGGCCTGCGGTTGTAATGGGGCTGTAGTGATAGGTGAGGCAGCAACAAGACTGGTGATAGTGCTTGGCTAAAAGGCAGCGTTTAGCCCAGATGGAGTGGGAACTTGGAAGGGCTCAGTGGTGAGATGAGCAGAAGACGAACCCGTTGATGAGGATGAAGGTGGAGGCGAAAGAGAAATGAGCTGTCCTGTACAATTAGTGATGGATGATCCCTTTCATTTAGCTCTCTTCATTCGAATGGGGGGGCATAATTCCTACAACTCTCCCTTGTTAGGTGTAGACCTCAACACTCGATGGAATCTCTCAGGGGAGAATGACTCAATTCGATCCAGCGTTACCCTCTTCATAGCCCTCCTTCTAGTGCTAGTTCTGTTGATGGTGTTTTTATGCACTTCACAACATAGGTAATACGTAAGTGCATTACCTCTCTTGAAATTTTTTTTTCCATAATCAGATTGCAGAACACTATCCCAAGGTCTCTTGGGTGTCAGGTCTTGATGATGCTTGGAATATTTTAGTTGTTTGATGTGATTTGTTGGAATCACAAGGTTGACTTACGTAGTCGAAGTTGTAGGGGAATTGAGTTGATGAATGGAGTTCTATGGATTTGGAATTACTATGCTTTGTTGCCGGCTCAAGCAGCAGTCCTAGACTCTATTATTTCATCAGATTTGACTTTACAATGTGCAATGAACCTTAACACAAGTTGTTTCTAAAAAAGGAAAAAATAAAAGGGCGAGGAAGGAAGATGTTTCCTAGACCTACAACTACCGATGAATAGTGATCATGGAGGTTCCTGCTATGGACAGTTTCCTTAAATAAAATTTCACTTAACTAGAATTCTCGCAATATCATAAAATCTGTACTATCTTCTAAGGACTACAGATATTCATCATTCATTCACTATGGGAAGGTGAATAAAGATGAGATTCAATGAGCAACAATGAAATAAAAGTCTAGACTAACTTTGCACAGTCATCTGCCTTCAGCAAATGACCAAAAGTATGGACAAAAAAAGCATACACACAACAACAATCTTCAAAACTAGAGATAACATGCTAAAACTACTAAGTCCAATCTAAAGGCATTAAAATAGCAAAGTAACTTAAAGCAAAGCTATAACTAAAAGGGAGAGGAATCATGAAACATATTGAGAAACCCAAAAATACACCAGAAAATGACTGTATTTGCTATTATAATTTTTGCAGCATGCCTTTACAATAACTCAACTCTCTTAGAATGAGAGGAGGAGAGTCCTATTTATAGTTTTCAAAAAACAAAATGAGTGGCAAAGATTTGATTCAATTGTATGGCTAATATTCACTTTACATTAGGGTTTCACCTACCCCCACATATATTACAATTATAAATCATTTCTTGTTTCTTCCCTATTTCGTCATTTAGTGACAACACTGTAGCAAATTTGTGTTTTAGCCATTTTCCCTTTGCTGTAGCTATTCTTCAAGGAACTCTTCATTGATGACTAGATTGCCCTCACTTCTTCAATGTGACATACTCCATGAAACTCAGGACCAGGGATTGAAACTTATCCACCTCCATGATGTCAGATTTCAAGATTTGGTAACTCCATTCCTGAGAATTGCTACCAAGCTTCTTCCAGTCCTGACCATACTTAGCAGCATTTTCCATGAAAAGTTTTGACTGCGCAAAGGCTCGTGCAGCGAAGCACATGAACTCAGTGGTGACCTCAGCGGACCTCCCATCTTCCATAATCTTCAAGAAGTGGGGCTTGATATTCTCAGGATTGATCTTGACCGTGGGCATCTCATACCCTATCATCAGCTTGAGGTATTGAGTGCACTCTTCTCTGGAATCCCTCACCCATTCAATGTCTGGCACTATCCATTCCAAAATCTGCTCAAGCCTCCTCTTCTGGTGATCATAGTCTAGCTTCTAGGTATCCACTAGCTAGTGATCGTCGTCTTTGAAGGCCAAGTCTTTCTCCAAAATATCACTTGGTAATGCGAGTATGGCCTCAATCTTTGGGTAGGCCACATCGTACTTCCTTGGGAACTCTTCATAGATCCACCTTGTGTCCTCAAGAGTTTTCTGAACTTCTAGGAACCTATTTCTTGCCCGGACAGCCAAGTTGATGCCTGTATTCCCCATATCTAAGACTTGCCAGAACCAGTTTTCCATAGTCTTATCTAAGTTCCTTCTCTTTTTTAACTTATTAATCTGTTCTAAAGATAACAACTGAGGTGGGGCGGATGACATTGTAGGTTGCTCATCTAGGGAAGACCAATGTTGAATATAGGCTGTTAAATCAGCCACCTGCTCCTTTAACTCTTCTTTGGAGACCTTATCCTGCTGGATAAGGTGCACCACTGTGGCGACTGACTCTCGAAGGTGCTCAACCTTTTGTTCTCTCGTAGCCACTCCCAAGTCGATGGTGGAGACATTGTAAGTTATGCCTTGCTCCCCAACCATTGGCATTGCTATCTGCATTGCCCTTGATCCTGAGGCATCCATAGTTACTTTTGACCTGACCTTTGGCTTCTTTTCTTTGTTAGTGCTTATTTGTGCCCTAGCCATAATGGCTTCCAGCCTTGCCTTGGGATCCTTCAAGGTGGGAATATTTTGCTTGAGTTGCCTTTGCAGCCAATCAGGTGCTTGGGGTTCTTCCTTTGGCGGTTCGCTTTGAGTCCCGCTGTCCTCCTTCTCAAGTTTGATGGCTCTGACAACAAGAGCCTTCTCCTTTGTTCCTGCATCTTCCTCTTCTTCGTCAGGGTTTTGTTCGAATGTTTCATGTCTAGCCGGGGACTCGGTGTGTAACTGCCCCTCAGGTGAATCTTTCTTTTCAGCATCCTCCTCCTGCTCTTTTAGAGTATCTTGATGCTCCATGAGATTCTCCCCTTGTTTGCCCTCGTGGAGGAAAGTTTCCTTGTCATGCTTTGGAGTCTGGCTATGTTCCTCAATTGGAGACCTATTACCTTCCATCTCAGGAGCAGCAATCTCCTCTTCCTATGCAAGCCGGTCCTCGGCCTCCTTGTCCTCAATTTCCTTGAGCTGCTTGCCCCACTCAGCATTGAGCTTGGGATCATTTGACTCTCGGATTAGCTCGGCATCAAGGTCCTCAGTACCCTTGCTAGAATACTCATAGGCTACCTCATCAATCTCCCGACGCTCGAACAAGGGATGTTTGTGACATTCAAACTCTTCGTACTCTGGCCCCTTTTTAGCCTCCAACTGCTATCGTTCACACTCGTCTGATATCTGCATGGTCGCTTTCATCTTTGGTGATTTAGTAGAAGGGGATGCCATTGGAGTGAAGGCCATAGCTTGAGCTATCGCATCCTAGACTATCGGATTGGTGAGCATCCCCAAAAGCTTAGACGACACATTCTGCATATACTTTACAAAAGACTCCGGAAGGCTAAGGGTTGGCATTGTGGCAGCGGAAACAGAAGGAAGGGAAGGAGACATGGAGGAAGAGGTCATTAGCGAGATGGTGGTGGATGATGAATCTACAGGAATAAATTGCAACACTGGAGGAGTAGGAGCAAGGTGGACAGAGATATCCACCACAAGCGGGGAGGAAGCAGAAGCTGGAATTGAAGTAAGCGGGGTGGTGGCGGTGTTTGTAATGGGTGGAGACCCCAATGAGATGGATCCCTTCTTTTCGATCCCAAGGGGCGAACCCTTGGGCATCACCATTGTCTCCGTGCCTCCTATTGTTTTTATTTTCTTCTTAGAGGGCTCTGGCTCGGAAGACTTACGGGCATAGACCTTTGGTTTGGGTAGTTGTTCGCTAGCCTCCTTTCTTTTCTTGGTCTTCAGCGATGGTGGGGTCTTAGATGTCTCCCCAGTTGTAGCAGTGGCTACCCTACCTTCGGAGCCACTTGGTTCACTCACATGCTCACTTGCAAGTTCGGTGATCGTCAGGATGACCCCTTGTTGTTTCAATTGAGCCACCCTCTCATCGATCCATTCCCTCATTCGGATTTCAACGGGCCTAGTGAGCACACCAATGTCATTAAGCTCGGGTGCATTCTAGTCAATTGCAGGCAGTGGTAGGTTTGAAATTGCATCATAACCTAGGTCCACAATTGTGTCTTCATCCTCCTCTAACTAATCAGGTACCGAACACAAGTTCACCCTTCTTACATGGATCACATTCATGCACATGTAATGTTGCAATCGTACCTCAAGATCATCCCTGTAGTTGGCCCAAAACTCCTCGATGTTGTGGAGGTGGGCGTATTCACATCCCAGTGCCTTTCTGACATGACCATAAGGATCCATTCGTGGCCTTTCCATGTATTGATCAAAGTTATACTCCGCCAACTCCTTTTCTAAATATCCTGTGTGCTGGGAGGTGTGGATCTTATACATCCCCTAACCAAGGTTCATGGGATAGGTGGGGCTCATCAGATGTTTTTCTTTGAAGATGCTATGAATGTGTCGCAGCTACCAAGTCAACTCCAAGAGAATGATCCGGTCATTTGGATACTGGGGCAGCTTGTTCGATCTTTTGGTGAATCCCTTGGCATGAATGTATGTAAACTTGGGGAATTGTATGTACTAGAAGGCGTACTGCCTGAGGAGGACCTTAGCACTATGAGACATCCTCCTATGAAAATCCCCTCCTACTGATCGGATGATGTGAGCAATGAACACATCCTTCACCCTATAGTAGTTTCTTTTGAAATTCCAAAATTGTAACTGAGGGTACTTGTCATAAGGCTTGAGCTCTGGCCCCAATGGATCACTAGGCATCATTGTCAATCCCTGATAATGTCGTTGATTGGTGAGAAAATATACCAAGTAGGAGGTCATGAAAAATTTGTTGGTTTTCTTGACGATGGTAAATTGCTCGTGGAAGCAGTCACTGATTATCTTTCCCCTATAGAAGATGGTACCCTTACCTCGGAGAATCTGTTCTATGAAATAGAACATCCATTCTTGGAAGAAAACTGTGCTGGGAAGGCCCATGAATCGGCTGAGCAGAGTTACAAGGTCATGGTAGTCCTCGAAGAAGTCACTGTTGAAGAGCTCCTGAGGAAGCTTCCCAACACTACCCCATTTTTCCCTCAACCAACACTAGTTGATAAGCTTTTTGCACCCTAATGGGTCTTGTTCCCACACCTCTTTATAGTCTTCCATGGTGGGGACCTCCATGTTCTCAAAGGCAGGAATGTGGAAGGTCTTTGTTATACCTGACGGATACATATCTGCAAGGATATTTCCATCATGGTCCACTATGGTTCCAGTATCAGACTGGTATGCCTCCACGCATGCCATTACCAGCTCTGGGGCCACTAAGGCCGGTGGGAAACCTGCAGCTTTAGCAAGTCCACTTCTCTTTATTAATCTTGTTTTTGCTATTTTTGGGTTCATTCTGACCCTCTACGTGAATTCATCAACATCGACTTGTCCGATGTTGGTATCTGAGACATCCCTCTAAAGGGTAGTGATCCTAGATTGAATAGGGACCCCTTGGAATTCGTATTTCATCAAGTCTCTGTCTTCCTTGCCCCTTGGTGGCTTGGCCGTTCTTTTTCCTTTCTTGGAAGCACCATAAGTCTCTGCACCGAATTCCATAAATCTTGCACAAAAGACGAGAATCATTGATGATGAACATGACAAAATGACCAGCGATAAATCCCTGCATGTCAAGATTAGCTTGACAATCATAATTCATATTTAATAACCATAGAAGCTAGATACTTCATTGTTAGAGGGCAGTGCAGACAATCCAGAGTTCTTGGGCTGGAAATCCCTTGGCAGAATGTCGTTTGAAAGGGAAAAATGAGAATGGAATTCCCATAGGCATTTCTCGAGGGTGGATTTGAAGATTCGAGGTTGGAGGTGGAGGAAAACCGAATTTTAGCAAGTGGGTCAAAATCCACTTTGGATTTGGAGGTCATTTGATGCCTCATTTGGAAGTTCGGGCATCATCTATAGGGAAGCGATCTGAAACGATGCAGAGAAAACAGAATTCCGAGCGGCGGAATCCAGGTGTCGGATTGCCATCACTAGGAAGCGGCTATGGGTCAGCTATTGGGAACACTGAAATAAAAGAAAAAATCTGGGGGGAAGTTTTCGGAAGCAGTCAGAGGGTTCGGGACAATCGAGCGGCAAACAGAGCATCGAAACCCGGTGGTTGAGAAGACGCTCGGACGGGGCCGTTTGAAATGGCGCAAGAGGAACGAAATCCTAAGAGGGGAATTCTGGTGTTCAAAATCCAAAAGAAGCTTGGAGGAAGTTTACCTAGATTTCGGGTTTCAGTGGATAGTGGACCGGGGTCTAGGAGGTGAGAAGATACTTGATCGAGGCCGTTTGGAACGGTGAAGACACAACGGAATCCCGAGAAGGGAATTCCTGAAGCGAAAATTCGAAGAGGGAAATTTGTCGAGGGTTTCGACTGGGAGATGAAAGATTTTGCGGCCGGGAAGCGATGTCCGGAAGGCCGCTCGAGGAAGGCCGTTTAGAACGGCAAAATAGGGACAAAATTCCAGGAAGGGAATTCCGAAGACCGAATCTTGAGGGAAGGATGAATTTGGCAATATTGCAATGTTTTGAGTTTAGATGAACTTCGAGGGTCCAGGGTTTGAGGGTCGGGAGGACGCTCAAGCAGGGCCATTTGAAATGGTGAGGATGCAATGGAATCTTGGGAAGGGAATTCCGATGGTCGAAGTCCGATGAGGGAAATTTCCAAGTTCAAAATTTGAAGAGAAGAGGTACGGACGACCACGGGAAGACTCTGGCCTAGAAGGCGCCAGCACTATTTCGAAGAACAGTTGCGGCGCGGGGAAGCTCCAGATCAAATTTTAGGTGATTTAAATATTGATTTTCACATTTTTTAAACATGGGTTTTGACCGGAAGGCACGAATTTACTTGATGTTAAACCCATTTTACAATTTGCATACACAAAAATGCAAAATTTCACAAAACAAAGAGGGAGGGTGCATGGATGGTGAACCTACCTCAAAATCCCTAAGAACGATCAATCGGCCATGTGGAAAATGTTGGAAAACGGAGCTCATAATTCTTGGCAGAAAACACCTGGTCGTCGGAAGTTCTCCAAACTCTTCTATCACTCGCGCAATTGATGATGACAATTAGAAAATTTGTTTTATAGAAAAACTGCCATTAATACGACATTTAATTCCTTTGTACGGTGGCAAGTTTGGTTGATGAATTTGAAAACACAGGGGCGGCGGGAGGTCCGGGGTCCGGAAAGCCGTCCGATCATAGCCGTTGAAACAACAAAGACTGATGGGAAACCTAACCAGGGAAACCCGGAAAGGGAAAACTGGCAAGGGAAACCCGGAGAGGGAAACCTGGCAAGGGAAGCTCAGAAAGGGAAACCCAACAGAGGAAACTCGACAACTGCCATAGCTGCCAAAATGGCATTTTGACCAGGAAAACTCGAGTTAACCCGGGAGTTAGCAATTTCTAAAGGGGGGGGGCTCCGGTCAAGCTTGAAATATGGCATTGGGAAATGCACCAACCCCTTTTGGGGCACAAAAATGGGTACGCAAAATGAGGCAGAACAAAAGGGGACCAAAAAAGCAAAGAGGGAAAAGAGGGTCCCCATTCCGGACGGGGCATGTGTGCAAAAGGCACAACAAGTATCTTGTCCCTTTAAAAGATGTTTGACTCCGCATCAGTTTGCATGTGGGGTTGGGGATCGTGAGAGGCTACCAGGATAACCTAAGATGGGGGGTTGGGGCCTAGGAAGATCTGCTAGGATAACACATGCAAATTTGTGATGACACTCCTCCTATGATAACGTTTTTTATTTTTTAGTTGATGTACTTGATTCTTTTATTTTGGAAGCAATGTAACCTTCATGTTAGGTATTGTACTTGTATATTTTAGTCTTGTGGTTTCCTATGTCTTGAGGTTGTTGGTTATGCCTAGGAATCCCTTTTACTATCTCCTAGCATGAGGGGTGGGCCTTTAGGTACCACTTGGTTGGGTGGAACGTGCACCTTACACCATTAGGTTTCCACTTCATGTTGTGATGGCGAGATCTTCCAGACTGGAGATCTCGCATGTTCCAGTTGCTTTGTACCATCTCTTGTGTGCTTTTGGATTAGTTGGATGTTAATATATATGTACTACTCCTCATTTGTATTCAAGAAGAATCCTTGTATCATTGTATTTGTTATATTGTTTGTATGATCTACCTCATTTTGGAAATGAGCCTTGTAACTTCTATATAAAATTAATACAAAATTTGAATGGTTTTAATAAGTACTTTATATCTTATGAAATGAGTTTAATGTTATTGGATCTATGTTTTTAATTTCATGAGTATAATTTATATGCTATGGATTATTTTACTTTTGTATGTTATGGGTTTCAAATGTAAGCGTTGTCGTGTACCTTATATGATGTATGCATTAATTGTAGTTCACTTTACTTATTGATAATTGCATTTAAAAAAAAATTACTCTTCCATTGTAATTACATTGTCCTCTAGGGTTACGTGGTGGGGAATTACACATGGTATCAAAGCCCAAGTTTAAACATCATGTGCTCTGGGATAATGTTGAACCCATTAAGTTATGAGTAGCGTAGGATTTAAGTTTGTGTTACCTTGTCTTATACCTTGGTATGTCTGTGTAGGATCATGCTGCCTAGGCAAGGTCACGATAGAGGTCATGGTCAAGGTCGAGGAGGTGGCCATAGAGGTAGTTAGTAGGACTCACCTCCCCATGTTCCCCATGACTCAGACCATGAGGAACAATAGGCTTCCCATAATGCTCCAAGACACAGTGACCAAAATTAGGATCCACAAGGGATCGAGGGTGCTCAGTTGCATTGATTGCTAGAGGAGACTCTTGCTCACCTAGGGCCGAGGTAGGATAGATATCAGATAGATATTGGTGAGGGAGAGAGATCCCCTAGACAAAGAGAGGTTCCAACACAGCAGGAGGTGGTTACAGTTGCTCATATGAGAGACCTAATTAAAGCCTATCCACCCACTTTCGATGGTTCTGTCAATGGACTAGAGGTTGAGACATGGTTGATAGATGTGAATCGGTGTTTTTCTATGCACCCTTACAATAGCAACACCAAGGCCAGATGTGCTATCATGTACTTGTGAGAATTTTCATCTCCCTGGTGGAGATTGGAGGAGCAAAAGCTTCGTATTGACATTAATTCAGTTTCTTGGGATATGTTCATCGAGAGATTTAGAGCCAGATTCCTATCTGACTATTGGCGACAATGCCATGGAGATGAGTTTCATGCTCTGCAATAGATGGCCATGTTGGTAGAACTGTATGAGCATAGATTCTATGAGCTCAAACAATACATTGGTATTGGTGATGATGAGGGAATGCTAGTTCAACACTTCATTAGGGGCTTAAATGCCCAGATCAATGGTGGTGTTCAGGTTTTCAAACCCAAGACCATGGAGACATCAATAGAGAAGGCCAGACTAGTGGAGGAGAATTTGGAAATGGCATTGGGTGGACATATTGGAGTACAGATAGGTAGTGCTTCAGTCGCAGGACCTAGTTCACGTAGTGGCTAGGCTCAGGGAGCTAGACCACCTAGGACACAGTAGGTGCTTGCACAGAGTGGTCAGTATTAGAATTCATAGGGGAAACGGAAGAATTTCTAGCCTAGACAAGGTGATAGATATCAGTCAGGGGGTGATAGAAACTGGAGGCAGGTCAAACGCTCCAATTATGAATAGTCGACATATAGTACATAGTCTACCTATAATAGGGGTATCATTCAATAGTCGAGTGCACCTCCTAGAGGTAGAGGATTTAGTAGGGGTACATGATGTTTTACTTGTGGCCAACAGGGTCACATAGTGTGACAATGACCTAATAGGGGCACATCAGGTTATAATAAGAGGCCAGTGGCATTAGATCCGAGTTTTGAAGATGCGGGTAGAGGTCATCGGGTATTTGCTACAGTTGACAACCACCAGGCTGATCATCAGAGCACAATGGTAGAGACTTTGGGTATGTTATAGGGTAACAAGGTTACCATTTTATTTGATTCAAGAGCATCAGATTCATTTATTTCATTATCTATCATAGCGCATTGTAGACTGGGGGTAGTTAAGTAGGACATTAGGTGGCAGGTTGAATTGGCCTCTGGTGCTAAATTTGCAGCACATTCCCTAGTACATGATTGTAGATTAGATATTGGATCCTTTCACACTATAGTAGACCTTCGCATTATACTATTGGGGTTGTATGACATTGTCTTAGGGATGGATTGGTTAGAGGATCACAAAGTCATTATTGACTATCAACGCAAGTCAATTCAATGCATTGATGTATCTAGTAGGGAGGTCAAGATAGTGGGAGTTTAGAGACCCATATCATTAAGGATGATCTTAGCTATGTATCTAAGGAGATGTGTATGTTAGGGTTGTCAATTGTTTGTAGTGACGGTAGATGACTTGGAGTTGGAACATAGTGAGGAGAAGGTTTCACTTGATAGCCACCCCATACTTCAGTAGTATGTAGATGTATTTCCTAGTGAGATACCAGGCATGCCACCTCAGCGTGAGATTGATTTCAAGATTGACCTTATACCTAGATTTGAGCCTATTTTAGAAGCTCGGTACCGTATGACTACACAAGCGCTTAAGGAGCTCCGCTTGCAACTGAAGGAGTTGCTAGCAAAGGGTTTCATCCACCCTAGTGTTTCACCTTGGGGAACACCAGTAATTTTAGTGAAGAAGAAGGATGGATCTTTCTAATTGTGCATAGACTACCATCAACTAAATAAAGTTACAATCAAGAACCAATATCCCTTACCTAGGATCGATGATTTGTTTGATCAAATCAAGGGAGCTACGGTCTTTTCAAAAATTGATTTTAAGTCATGGTACCATTAGCTATGCATATTTGATTCTGACATTCATAAGATGATATTTTTCACTCATTATGATCACTACGAGTTCACAGTGGTACCATTTGGGTTGATGAATGTGCCATCTATATTCATGAGGTTGATGGAAGAAGCCTTTCACACATATCTTGATAGATTCGTACTGGTATTCCTTGGTGACCTATTGATCTATTCAAGGACAGCAGAGGCACATCTGAGGTAGGTTTTGTAATGTTTGAGAGACAATTAGTTGTATGCTAATCTATCAAAATGCTAGTTCTTTCAGACAAAGGTTAAGTACCTTGGACATGTGATATCAAGAGAGGGTATGATAGTGGATCCTACGAAGATCCAAGTGATTATTGATTGGCCTGCACCCACTAATGTGGTAGAGATACACAGTTTCATGGGATTAGTAGGTTATTATAGACACTTTGTTCAGGGTTTCTTGAGGATAGGACATCCTATCACTTCTCTTCAGAGGAAAGGGAAGAGATTCATCTGGTCTAAGCAATGTGAGGTAGCATTTTAGACTCTAAAGGAGAGGTTGACCAATGCATCGATTCTTGTGATACCTGATCCTACTGGAGATTTTGTTGTCTGTACAGACGCATCTTTGGAGGGATTAGGATCAGTCTTGATGCAAGATGGTCGAGTTATAGAGTACGAGTCTAGCAAACTCAAGGATCATGAGTTGAATTACCCCACACACAATCCTAAGTTAGCAGTGGTAGTACAAACTTTGAGGAGGTGGAGACACTTCCTTTTGGGGCATATATTTGAGTTGCATAGTGACCATTGGAGCCTATAGTACATCTTCATGTAGCCCAATCTTAATGCCAAGCAGAGATGATGGATGCAATTCCTTTGCGAGTATGACTTTGAGGTGAAGTTCATCTAGGGGAAGAACGTAGTTGTCGATGCTCTTAGCAGATGGAGACATGAGTTGTTCATGGTGAGTCGGTGTGGATTTGAGGAGTTAGATCCTTTCTACACTTCTTATAGACAACTGATATCAAGAGGTGAGATCAGAGATAGAGACAAGCATGACTCTTGAGGGTAGATTCTCAAGTTATTCTCTAGAGTCAGATGGTTTGTTGAGACACATGGGACACATTTATGTTCCATATTTTGGAGATCTTTGTACCTTGGTTATGATAGAGGCACATCAAACACCCTATTCAATTCATCTTGGAGTGAAGAAGATGCATGCCGATTTGTGATAGCTATACTTTTGGGTAGGTATGAAGTGAGACATCGCTGACTTTGTGTCAAGGTGTTTGGAGTGTTAGTGAGTGAAGGTTGAACACCAACATCCGGCAAGACTTATGCAACCACATTTGGTGCTAGAGTGGAAATGGGATATAATCTCATTGGATTTCATTGTTGGGTTACCCAACTCTTCACGATGACACGATTCCATTATGGTGATGATGGATAGGTTGACAAAGGTAGCACACTTCTTTCCTATTCTTTCATCCTATAATGCTTTGTCCATTGCTAGAGTGTTCATGGGTGATACTGTTAGGTTGAATGGTATTCCTCATTAGATCATTTCTGACAAGGATCCTTTGTTCACCTCATCTCTTTGGACATCATTGCAACATGCCATGGGGATGCAGTTGAACTTTAGTTTAGTGTATCACCTTGAGATAGATGGATAGATAAAGAGGGTCAACCATATCCTTGAGGATATGTTACACATGTATGTTATGGACCGACAGACACGATGGGAGGACTATTTCCATTTAGTGGAGTTTGAATATAATAATAGCTTTCAGAGTTCAATTGGTATGCATCCTTTCTATACATTGTATGAACGACCATGTCAAACTCCTTTGAGTTGGGACCAATTAGAGGATAGAGTTTTATTGGGTCTTGAGATGCTTCAAGACATGGAGCAGCAGGTGATCCGAATCAAGGAACATTTGGTTGCTGCACGGGATAAACATAAAAAGTATGCAGATGTGCATTGGGTGGACCATCAGTTTGTAGTAGGTGATTGAGTATTTTTGCGAGTGCATCCATGAAATATTCCAATCTGATATGGAAAGGGCTCTAATCTTGCACCTCACTTCATTAGGCCATTCAAGATTCTTGAGAGGATTGGACCAATAGCTTATCGTCTTGCTTTGTCGGCTAGTCTCTCGTGCATACATGACGTATTCCATGTTTCAGTACTCAAGCCTTACTACCCTGATATATCTCACATCCTTGATTGGAATTCCTTACAAGTAGAGGATGGGTAGTTCACTTTGGAGCCTGTGGTCATCATGCAACACAGGAGACTCATCCTCAGGGGTTGAGATATTGAGCAGATTAGGGTCTAGTGGGATTCGAGAGATGATACATCGGCTACCTAGGAGGATGTGGCTAGGATGAGGGAGCTCTATCCCTATTTTGTTTGCAGGATTCTAGGAGTAAGCCTAATCCTAGGGGGGAGGATGTAGCACCCCTCCAATTTGCTCATATTTTTAGACAATGCTTTTATTTTGATAGACTATGATGCTATGATGTTATTTGATTGTTGACATTATAGTGATGATGGTTTTTATATTGAGATGTGATGGTACACTATATTGATGATTATTGATTATGACATGCTCTTTGGTTAGCATATTTGATTATGTGAGTTGATTTTGATATATGTTCATCAATAGTTATTTGATGTTTTAGTTTCATCAATTTTGATGTGACACTATATTGGTGAAGGGAACAGGATTGCATCACTCGCTTGCGAGCACCCTGTGATTCCATAATTTTCTTTTCACGGTGTGAATGTTCATGATCTATATACATGTACGACATATGTTTTGATTACAGGATTGCAGGTAAAGGATATCGACTCCACCTAGATTCATGGGTTTGAGCATGTCCATTGCCCAATGAAATAGTTGTTTGGGAGGTAGTAATAGGATTTCCTTGTCAAACCACAACCCTAGTCACAATGTGTCATCGGTCCTTGTTTTGGTCATGCTTTGTTGTCATGTTGTCCCTGTTTGCCTTGTCATTTAATTATTTTGTAAGGTATGCTATGTGGGAAATTAATATTTATAATTTTTTAAATTGATTATTTATTTAATCATGATTAATGTTGTAAGAAGCTTTAAATTTGATTTAATTAATTAGATTTAATTTATTTTGTAAAGTAATTTAATTATTTAGATTAAATTTATTTTATAAAGTGATTAAAATTAATTAGATTAAATTTGATATTTAAATTGTTAGATTATAAAAGTTTTATTTAATTAATTATTTAAATTAATTAAATAAAGTTGTGAATTTAAATGAATGGATAATTAAAATTAATATTTGATTTTAAATTATCAAATAAAAAAATATCTTATGAAATATCTTAGAGGAAATATCTTGTGATTTGATTTGGAAAGATATTTTGTGATTGTGACATGAGTTAGAAAATTTAAAAAACTTGTGTTGGGAAATAATTCAGGGAGAGAATCATTGTGTTAACTGAAAGAGGGGAAAGAGGCTATTTCATGAGAATGAAAATGGGATTTGGTGGTTGTTGAAAATTGGAAGAAGTCCTCGAGAAATTGGCTTTGGTTTTATGTTCAACTTTCCTAGAAAAGAGGATTATTTTGGAAGAGGCTTTGATAATTTTGGAATCTGAAGGTGAGACTCTACTTTAAACTTCAATTCTTTAAGCATCTAAAACAAGTTATTTATTGTTTTTTTATTTAAATTCAAATTGGAAAAGATTGCCTATACAAAGAAGAAAAATTTATTTGTTTTAAAGCTTTCATATGTTTTAAAAATTGGAAAGATTTTCGTGAAAGCTTTAGAGCCTCAGATTAAATTCTTATATTCTTTTGAAAAGATAAATTGTTTTAAAACAATAGAATTCCCATAATGATTATATAGGAAAATTGAAAAAACCTCTGTAGGATTTGATTTCAATCTTCTTGTTAAAATTTGTAGAAAACCTCTATTTGTATTGGAAAAGATCTTCCTGTAGAAGATTATTGTTTTTCTTCCAATTGGATTTATTTGGCTAGGGAAATTAAAAGAAACAATTTGTAAATCTTTTCCTGTAGAAATTTTTGTGAAAAATCGCTCATCTGGAGCAATTTTTTTGATATATTTTTTCATATATATATATTAATATATATACATTTTTATTTGATGAAGTTCCTATAGAAATTTTATTTTGAAAAAATGCTTATCGAAATTCGTACGACGATTTTAAAATCGTAGGTTTGAGAAATTTTTTATAGTTAAAGATTTATGGAGGTTGGGGGCTACCCCCCCATGAGGGGGTCGGCTATGTTAATAGCCATGGATGCATAAAACAGTTCATCTGCCTTTCCACTTCAAATTTTATTAAATGGGTTTTTAATATATAAATTTTAATATGCTTAAGTCTATATATATGTAAATATATGTATATATATATATATATATATATATTATAATTGTTTTGGAAAATTGTAATTAGTTTCTAAAAATTTAAATAATATATTTATATATAATTATATATAGATACATATATAATTATGTATATATTCAAATATATATATTTAAATGAGTTTTATAATAGGTGCAAGTAAATGCACAAATTATATGTTTTTAAAATGAAATGATTTAAAAGGGAAATTGATTTTTATATATGGATGTAAATTGAGAAATTGAATAAAATAATTAGATTTAATTTATTATTGGCTTTAATTGAAATTGTATTAAGCTAGATCATTTTGAGCAATGTATTATTGTTTTTCTTGGAATGGAAATTAGATTAAGGAAATCGTAAGGATAGTTTTATTATTTGCCTAAATTACCTATTTAATTATGATGTCTTTTGTCCATGTAAGTTGGGAAATCTGTTAGTTGTGAATATGTAAGTCTTTCAAATGCTATAATATTATGTCGAGGTTGTTGTGATATTTTGTTCAACCCTTTATTTTCCTTGGGTACTGCACCTAGTTGTGATTTAGTTTAAACACCCGGTTACTACGAACAAGATGTGTTCTCTCTTGTATTGTGGTTGGGATTTATTATCCATTTTTGTGCACTTGTCTACCCTTGGTTTATGAATTATATCCTTGTGTTGTCAGTAGGGGAGTGGCTCTCAATGGGGGCTAGTGTACAAAGTGGTGCCAAGATAACTCATGTGAGAGCTAGATAATTTAGTGGAAATTAAATAAAATTATTAGGGGAAAGGGTACCTTTAAACACATAACTTGTTAATTGTGCCTCGCTCATTGGCTCAAGGGCTCGTTTAGACTTGAGATGAGATGAGAAGGCTTGGAATGGCAAGGTCAGTATCTTGTCCCTTTGAAAGATATTTGACTCTGCATCAGTTTGCATGTGGGGCCAAGGATTGTGAGAGGCTACTGGGATAACCCAAGATGGGGAGCTGGGGCCTAGGAAGATATGCTAGGATAACCCATGCAACTTTGTGATGACACTCCTATTATGATAACGTTTTTTATTGTTCAATTGATGTACTTGATTCTTTTATTCTGGAAGTAATGTAACCTTCATGTTAGGTATTGTACTTGTATAGTTTAATCTTGTGGTTTCCTGTGTCTTGAGGTTGTTGGCTATGCCTAGGAAACCCTTTTACTATCTTCTAGCATTGGGGGTGGGCCTTCGGGTACTACTTGGTTGGGTGGAACATGCACCTTACACCGTTGGGTTTCCACTTCATGTTCATGATGTTGGGATCTTCCAGATTGGAGAGCTCGCATGTTCTAGTTACTTTGTACCATCTTTTGTGTTCTTTTGGATTAGTTGGATGTTAATGTATATGCACTACTCCTCATTTGTATTCAAGAAGAATCCTTGTATCATTGTATTTGTAATATTGTTTGTATGATCTACCTCATTTTGGAAATGAGCCTTGTAACTGCTATATAGAATGAATACAAACTTTGAATGGTTTTAATACGTACTTTATATCTTATGAAATGATTTTAACGTTATTGGATCTATGTTATTTATTTCATGAATATAATTTATATGTTATGGATTAGTTTACTTTGTATGTTATGGGTTTCAAATGTAAGTATTGTCATGTACCTTAGAGGATGTATGTGATAAGTGTAGTTCACTTTACTTATTGATAATCACACTTTTAAAAAAAAAATGTTACGCTTTCATTGTAATTGCATCGTCCTCTAGGGTTACATGGCGGGGCATTACAAAATTTGTCCAAGGCAACCAAATTTAACAATAATATACAAGATAATTAGTGATTATACAATCAAATTTAAAGTTTCAAAGTAGGAAAGCATGCACATTTAATGAATAAAAAACTAAAAATATTAATTTTGATATGTAAAAGTGTAGAGTATAATTGTGTATATACATGTATAAAAATTTGTACAAATGTGTAATTGTGTAATTTTTTATGTATATATATGCCAACTAAAAATAATGTTTACAAAATGTGGCTATGTCATCTTAAGAAAATCTGAAACTTGTGGGGAATGTAGTTGGTCTTTATGCCACATGATATCAATATGATAAAAGTGATATCAATATATCATCAAAACATGTATTTTAATTTATATAAACTATCTATATATACAACTTGTACTGCAAGTATTCCACACATGTGTGTAGGTTGATTCTACATCCTCTCCTTTTCATTCCAAAGTATGAGATCAATGTGACAATGGCTTAAGGATACAAAAAATGATAATAAATCAATTTTAACTATTAAAGTACAAGCAATATCAATATATAATCAAAACATGTATTGAAATATATTTTAACTAATAATTACCTGTTATTACCAAGTATTCCATGTTGTCTAGGTTAAATCTAAATGGACTCTCTTTTTTGTCTCAAAGTATGTGATGAATTTGTGATGATGGCTTAAGGATATAAAAGGGAAATTTACATCAATTTCAACTAATAATGTACAAGTAATATGAAAAAATGTATTTAATGTATTTAAAAGGATAATATAAAACTAAAACTATATTTACTTGTATTTACTTATTTCATTGTACCATCTACCTCCTCTCTTTTTGCAACACATCTATGATTGTCTCATGCTCTTCCATAGAAATTGTCCATAACTCTTTATTTATAGGTCTTCTACAATACCGCACTAGTTTTATATTTGTTACCACCACCAAATATGAGTAGTGTATAATCTTCTTATGTGTTTCATAATATTTGAATGCAGGAAAACCATTCTTCCTTATTAGGTATTTTCATATCCAAGTGCCAACAACCACCACTAAACCTATTGGATAATGGCAGCCATCATCAAAGAAGTTCTCAAAAATTTCATAAGGGAATCAAAGAAGTTCTTAAAATTTTATTAAGGGGATCAAAGACTTGTTATCAAATTTTACTTAAGGGGATATCTTAAGGGGATCACCAAACCTATTGAATAATGATAGCCATCATCATCTTCTCGAGGTGATATTAGCTTATTTTTTGTCTCCACACAATGATCCAACCAATATTTGGTTTCCTCTTCATTCTCCTTAGGTGCAACAACAACATATACATGCCTTGCAAACAAAATTTGATTCAATAACTTGCATGTGTCCATATAATTTGACCAATCTATATACATGCATTCATATCTATATAAATAAATAAAAGCATTATAGAATAGTAATAAAGTGAAATAAATTGAGTTAAATTACCTTCTTGTACAAGGTCTGAAACATAGTCAGTCGTCTGATGCAAACACTTGATCATTGTCTTCAATTGTTGTTTCACATTGATTGTGTGCTTGTGCAAGTGTCAATAATTTTTTCTTCCACTCTTCAACCCATTCTATATTCTCACATGCTTCCCAATCTCTTGAAATACAAAATTGACAAAAAAAATGCAAGCTCCCTTGTCTAGATAGTCCATGTGCTTGCATCTGAACTCTTAAATGAATTCCATTTAGTAGATCCACAGATTATCTTGTAATCAATTCTCGGTAGAATGTTCTCTTCTTTAAGCAACCAAAAGAATTGACAAACTATAGAGTACTCGCTTGATCCAAGTGTAGAAAAATGTATCCCTTTACATTTTCTCACTTGTTTGGGCCCTCCTAGTTAAATTGGACTTAATTGTGCCTTAATTTAGTGTTGTAAAGTGTACCCCTTTAGACTTTAACACTTATTTAGGGCTCCCTTAATTAATTGAGCTTAATTATTCCTTAATTGGCCCTTTAATTCATTTTCCAAGCCCATTTAATTACATTTTCCGAAGAGGTAACCCGTCAATAATTAATGCCTAAACATAACACTTCACATTGAGCAATGTGTGTCCTAGGTTTATGGACCTAGGACCCATTCACCCATGGATGAATGGGTCCTCCCTAAACCTTAGTACCTAAATTTAAATTATGTTTTTGGTGGTATTTTAACATATTCAAATCCATAATTCAATGTTAGCTTGTGATATTTGAATTTTAGGAAATTAAGGATACATACCTATAAATGCAAGGTTATTTCACTATGTTTCACCTAGCAATTTGAAGTAAAAAAGAGTATAGAAAAGTTGATGACAAAAGGCATTCAAGGGTAGAATTATTAGAGTTTTATTGTAGTTGTCAAGATCCAACTGTCATATCAAATTCTTCTTGCATCATGCATTTTTTTGGAGCTAACATTGTGATGTAGCTTTCATGATAAAATCAAGCATTCAAAGCACTATTTTAAGAAAGATTCAAAGTTCAAGATCCACATCCATTGAAGCCATTTAATGCAAATTGTAGATCTATATTCCAAGGTTTATTGAAGGTTTTTTGAGTGGTAACATAGATTTTTTCATTCTTCATTCCCTCTTTCATGCTTTTATTCATTTCAAGGTTTGATTACCAAAATGGGGTTTGGCTTTACCAAAAATAAATAATTTGAAGAAAGCTTGAAGATCTCTTGAAGAGAAAATTTGAAGAAGCTGAAAAAGTTGCAAAATTTGTCATAATTGTTGTTATCTCACGGAAACTCGCCTACAAAAATTATTTCCAACATTCTGACATGACCACCTAGACAAATCAAAAGCTTCAGATTTGTGTTAGAGGCTCCTGAAAGCTGCAGAAAAACCTTGATAGTGGAACCATTCACCTTTGGGCGAATGAGTCCCAGTCAACCTTCAGAAACTCACATTCGTGACTAGTAAACACATTTTTCCCTTCTCAGATCTGCAATTTAATTTTTGGTTCTACTTATTTTGAGTTTAATATTGTTGTTTCAAGTTTAATTTGGTATAAATGAGTTGATTTTCTATTTTTAGCTTTTCTCCCAAAATTTCTTGGTGAACTTGACCCCCATCCTCCACACAAAAAGGAAATCTAAAAATTCCCTCATTGAGTTGGCTCACTTAAGGGTTGTAAGTCAATTCTTTGTGTGGATCTCATTTCCTAATGAAATAAGGAAAATATGTCCCTCATCCCACATATTTCCATTCAATCTATTTTTCAAACCCGAAAAACTTTATTTTCTATGTTTCATTTTGGTGAACATGATGTTTGAGCATTGTATATTTCTGAGTTTGGAGTCCATTTCAGCCCTAGATTTAGTATTTTCATTCATTTGCATTGTATTGTGTTGAATATCATTTATGGTTGCTTAACTTGCATTAGTTTGAATCTTGTTTAGGGTTTTAGGATTGCATTTTTTGCATTCTTTAACATCTAGAAAATTAAAAAAAAAATAGTCATTTTGCAAAGAATTTACATAACATTGCATGATCAAAAACATAAAACACAAAATTGAATCAAAATTGCATATCAAATTAGTTCTCCTAGTTTTTCATTTAGCATTATTTTGCATTTGTATTTACACTTAAATTTACAAAAAACTAAAATTGTAACCACCTATCTCAGTCCAAAATTTGAAAACCATAAGAATCAACTCAGAGATCTGTAAATTCACTTTTCAAAACCCTGAGCTAGGACCCATTCACCCATGGGCGAATGATTCCTTGATTAGGGCTTTTTCCTGTAATTTTTGGGCATCAAAATCTCTATTTCTACATTCTTCTTTGTTGTTTTCAGTTTGTTGTTACAATTTGCAAAAAAATTATCTCAAATTGATCATATTAAGCTTCATTTGATAAATTTAGTGTATTATTTGAATTCAAAATTGTATCATTTTTTTCAAGTTTTTACATAGTATAATAAAAAAATTATCTTATTTTAAATTTGAAAATTTATTTTACATATATGCATTGCATTTTACATTCTAGGTTATTTCATTATATTTTGTCTATTATTCATTTTGGGTGCACCTTGGGTTTTTGAAACTTGTATGAGCTTCACAACTTGGTGTCCTATTTCTAATACTATTGTGAGACATAGTTCAAGACTCATGTCATCTCGCGATACACCATTCACCGTGGATCTTGGGTTTTCCAACTCTTTCACTCATAGTGTTGGCAATAGTCAACCCACTATGTATCATAGATTTCATACCTCATTTCCAATGACTTCCCTACCCGTAACTAATGTGCATGATCTCAAAAAAATGGTTTCTAATATCTCTCAAGAGAATATAAGAAAAATAGATGAAGAATTATAATGTTTGCAAGACTTTGTGAGATCTGAACATATTGCTAGTAATGCCATTCCTGTCATAGGGAACATAAAAAGATACTTAAGCATGAACAAGGAATAGAGTATATATGTAGTCTAATCTATATCATTAAGAACAGTTTTCCCTCTCCCCAACTAGCTTTCAATATCTTCCCCACTCATGAGAGGGATCCAATAAAATAAAATGTAATTATTGATAATACCTTTATTCCTAATACATCCCTTCCTAACAAAGGAAATGCCATGATGTTAGAAGACACAATTGATGGCCATAATCAAAATCATGTTGTCCCTACTAGGAAAGGTATTATATTCCACAAGATCATTTCCAAAAACAAACTAATGCCTCATAAGGATCCTAGAGTTACCTTAGATCCTCCACCTTCAAATCAATCAAGTATCAAACCAAAGAAGACACTACATAAGCATTACAAGTCCAAGAAAAAAAATAAGTATGATCATTTTTCATACTTAGATGGCCTACTAAAAATATATAAGACTAAGAATGATTTCTACACTTTTTACATTGGGGATTAATGAAGCTACTCCTAAAATTGAACAATTAACACCACAACAAAGTGATAAAAATGAACCATATTGTGCCTATTATAGATATTTTGGACATCACACTCATAATTTTCATGGTTTACATGAATAATTGAAGAAATTTAGCTCCCCTAGGGATCTAGCTTGACTAAATTACATACACTTTTCTCCTTTCCATGTGATGGTTGTAGGATCATAGCATAATCACTATTGCATGCTTTATATTCATTGAAAATCCTTTTCTTTATTGCAAGGAGCTCATTCTCATCACTCATCTGGGCTCATCCTTATCCTACACTTAGTGGGGGCAAGGAGTTAGATATTCCTTGTCCTAGTTTTGCACTTGATGTTGTGCCTTTGCCTATTTTTCTGCCTTCTTCATATACTGAACAAGATTGGGATGTGGATGACCTGCTATAGGCTGACTCACATGTGCCTTACTATTCTTGTATTTGTTTTCTTTTTCATGTTCTTTGTGTGATTTCATGTTCACAATGTGATTTCCCATACTATTATTCTTGAAATATCTTCATGTGCATTCCTCTATTTGTATCTACATTCTTCTATATGTCGTAAACTTTATCTTTTCTTTTGTCTTGTTTTTTTCCTTTTGGGGATGGCACAAGGCATCGAGACATTTAGGTCTCTTCCATGTTGACCCAAAAGGATATCTCTTTTTTTTCACTCTATGTGTCATTCTTCAAGTTCCATGAGTTATTTGGGGAATGATAACGTTTTTGAGCTCTATAATATCATTGTAGTAAAGACATGCATTGACTTCAAATCCATGGACCCCTTATATGTTTGGGATTTCATTTTGGGGACAACCCCTTTTTCATGATGTAGCTTCATTTCAAAACATATGACCTGGCATAGGTCTTTCCAAATAAGCTCGCATGTATTATTTATAGTTAGAATTTATCATTTGTTACTTTAAATTAATTGCTCATAGCATGGTGTTAGCAATTTCTTTAAAGTGGGGGCATACATTGGCATCATCATTTTTGGAGATCTTTGGACTATTTCTCATGTTTCATTGCGTTGTCTTCTTAATTATTGTGATGTATATTATTATTGGTGGTTTCATTGGGTTTGATGTCCTCCAAGAGTGTGACCTTTCGTGGCATATGAATTTCTTCTTAGTGGTGATGCTACACATTACATTCCCTAAGTTGCAAATATTTTATCCTAGACTTCTCCTCTCTTGGAGACATTAGAAATGATGTTACCTAAGAGAAAACCTTATATGAACTAAGAAAAAACCATTTGAACATGTCTTATCCTATTTTCATTTTGTTCATCACTGTTTAACATAACACAACTTTTTAACCTTGTGAAGTAAAACCATTTTTTCATGGCTGCCAATCATAACACACTTTTCTTGCCTATAGAGCCTTGCCTTGTTTGTTCATAGGTGCTTAGCATAATGTATATTGTTAGGCATTATGAAGCTCAAAGTTTATGTTTTGTTTTGTGCTTCCTTATTGAAGTTATCGGAGATATAAATTTGGTATGGTATAGTAGCCTAATAAGATTCTCTCATTTGCCACCCTTGGGGGCTCACCTAGTGGAAAGTCAAAGTTCTACTAGCATGTGTGAGCGTGTGTGTTTTTTGCATAGTGGATAGTGAGTTCCACTTGTGAATTTTTTTGGACAAACAACTGAGGTGTGTTCCACATCACTTTGGACAGTTGAGGTTTGATCCGCCCTTTTTAATTTTACCTTTTCTTTTATGTATTTGATATTGTATGATTGAGTATCTTGTCATTGTTGCATACATATGTGTTCATTTTCTACTTTAGTGTGAGTTTGATGCAAGGTCATCCTCTCACTAAAGTGGGGGCTAAATGTAGTGTAGAAAAATGTATCCATTTACTTTTTCTCAATTTTTGGGCCCTCCTAGTTAAATTGGATTAATTGTGCCTTAATTTAGTGTTGTAAAGTGTACCCCTTTACACTTTCACACTTATTTAGGGTTCCCTTAATTAATTGAGCTTAATTATTCCTTAATTGGCCCTTTAATTTATTTTTCAATCCTATTTAATTATATTTTATGAAGGGGAAACCCTTCAATAATTAATACCTAAACATAACACTTCACATTGAGCAATGTGTGTCCTACATTTATGGACCTGGGACCCATTCACCTATGGGTGAATGGGTCCTCTCTAAACCTTAGGACCTAAATTTAAATTATGTTTTTGGTGGTATTTTAACATATTTAAATCCATAATTCAATGTCAACTTGTGATATTTGAGTTTTGGGAAATTTAGGATACATACCTATAAATACAAGGTTATTTCACTATGGCCCACTTAGGAATTTGAAGTAAACAAAATTATAGAAAATTTTATGATGAAAGGCATTCAAGGAAATATTTTTCAAATTTTTATTACAACAATCAAGATCCAATTGTCATATCAAATTATTCTTGCATCATGCATTTTTTTGGAGCTAACATTGTGATGTAGGTTTCATGATCAAATCAAGCATTCCAAGTACTATTTTAAGCAAGATTCAAATTTCAAGATCCACATCCATTGAATCCATTTCATGCAAGTTTTAGATCTACATTCCAAGGTTTATTCAAGGGTTTGTTGATTGATAACATATCTTTTTCCATTCTTCATTCCCTCTTTCATGCTTTTCTTCATTTCAAGTTTTTATTACCAAAATGGTGTTTGACCAAGGCAAACCCCCATTCAACAAAAACATAAAATTTCTCCCTTTTCTGTTGAATTTGTAGATCTAGGTGGAAGAAAGCTTGAAGATCTTTTGAAGACTAAATTTGAAGAAGTTGAAAAAGTTACAAAAGTTGTCATAATTCTTATTGTCTCACAAAAACTCACCTACAAATTTTTTTTTTGGCATTCTAACACTACCACCTGGACAAATTGGAAGCTTTAGATTTGTGTTAGAGGCTCTCAAAATTTGTAGAAAAACCCTGATAGTGGACCCATTCATCCCTAGGTGAATGAGTCCTATTCATCCTTTAGAAACTCACTTTTGGTGACTAATAAACACAAATTTTCCCTTCTCAAATCTGCAATTTAATTTTTAGTTCTACTTATTTTGAGTTTCATATTGTTGTTTCAAGTTTAATTTGGCATAATTGCTTTGATTTTCTATTTTTATTTTTTCTCCCAAAATTTCTTGGTGAACCTAACCCCCATCCTCCACACAAAAGAAAATCCAAAGATTCCCTCATTGAGCTAACTCACCTAATGGTTGCAAGTCAATTCTTTGTGTGGATCTCATTTCCTAATGAAAGAAGGAAAATAGGGTCCCTCATCCCACATATTTCCATTCAATCCATTTTTCAAACCCTAAAAATCTATTTTTTTATGTTTTAGTAGATAATCTTGTATTGCACCAATCCACAATCCCACATGCATCTTTAAATTTTACTACATCCTCAAATTTCAATTACTCTCTAGCAAGAATTATTTTAACACACCCGCCAACTCTATCATGTTCTCCTTTACCATGTCCAGCTTAAAAGGAACTCCACATATGTTCGACATTATTTTTCTTATGAGCCCTACTTAACCAATAGAACATTCGAACATTATTGAACTATCCCAAATAATTATCTAACTATATGAGATGTTATGTCATCTAGATTCCTCTTTTTCTTCAATTTGTAAAAAATATATTGAAAAAGTATTGAACAAACTTTGACAAGTGTAACCGATTGTTAGTCAAATAGAAATGACACTCCCTCAAAAATTTATATCATTTGTTGTTCTATCATTTGCATGTTTGTAAACAATATGAACAAACATAGCCACTTGTACCTAAATTATAATATTGTGATTGGATTTCCTCTTGTGGATCTAGATTATATAGTTTTCTAAAAAATCAACCACTAATAATATAGTTCCAACTAGAAGTTTGTTTCTACATGTGTGAAATTTCCCATCAAGCCATTGAGCATGTTGACAGTACTTGACATATTTTGGTACAATATTACTCTTAAATTCTGATATGAATGCATGTACACTAGCCTTTTCTATAATTAAATCATAACGCTTTCTAATTTTTCCATCATTTAAAGAATAGTCAACATTCTTAAATCTTTTAACATCCATTATTGTCCAAAATCCTTTTCAACACTTTCATGCATACAAACTCTTAAGAATGAAAGATTGCCACAACTAGTGCATTGTCCAGAAATACATGAACTTAAATAAAACTATTTCCCATTAGATCTTTCACAAAACAAACTTGATATAAACTCCTTTATTGTTTCAGGTGGCATATTACTACTATAATACCCCTCCGTTTTGCTTTCTGGTTGGACAGTGTGTCCTTGTGTGGGTATGTTGCTGTGATGGGCTTCTGATTATTCAGATGTCATCTTTATTCCATGCTTTGGATTAGCATAGCGGTTATTTGAATTAAACATGGTTATGATTTGGATTATACTAGCATGTTAGAATTGTCAGTTAATTGCAGTGTATTGGTGAGGGGGATGGTATCGCATCACTCGCTTGCGAGTGCCCTATGATCCCATGATTTCCTCTTCACGGTGTGTATTTTATGTTGTTCAGATTATATGTTGTTGTTTACTTGATTTGTAGGTTGACAGGTACAGGACATCGATTCCACCTAGTTTCACAGGTGAGAGCGTGTTCAATACCCAACGGTATTCGATTGGGAGATAGTAGCTAGATTTCCGTGTTAGGTCATCACCCTAGTCCTTGTATGTCATCAGTTGTTTGTCAGTTTGTGTTGTTTTGATTCTTGTGCCCTCTCTTCATTATTTAATTACAAATTAAATTGGGGTGATTTAAATAGCTTAATGTATTTAAGTTGTTTATTGAATTAATTTGGTTATTATGTGGAAAATGTTATTTAAGTTATTAAATTAATTTAATTTATTTAATAAAATAATTTAATCTTGGATTAGATTTATTTTATTGAATTAATTAAATTAATTAATTTGAAATTAAGCAAATTCATTTTGGAGATTATTTGAATATTGGTAGAAATTGAAAATTAAAGGAAATGATTTAAAAGTCAAATTTGAAAATTTGAATTGAAAAATTGAAATTAGGATATTTTGCATTTCTATTTTATGAAATTTATTATAGTGGTTGAATGAGATATTTTGGAGATATTTTTGGAATTTCATTATTATTGAATTTCTGGTCTCAATTTTTGGATCATAAAGTTTTGGAGAGAAATTGAAAATGGAGGGAGGAAGATTGTTGCATTTTTTGTGGGTTTGGTTGAAGTTGTGAAATTTTTGTGGAACTGGATTGGGAAGCAAGGCTAGAACGAGGCACCATCTAGATCTTCTCCAAATTTTTGCAAAACCAGGTTCATGTTAAGATTTAGATTTATTGTTTACAAAATCTCTGTTTGGAAATGCATTGCTTCAAGAAAATAAAATGGGTTCTTGGCTGTGAAAAGAAATATCAGCTTTGTTTGTGCAAATTATTTCTTCAAGATGTTTTGGGATGTTTGAATTCCTTTATATATTTATATATATATATTCCTTTTAAAAATAAATCCTTTGGGAGTGGGGTTATGCTGTTTAAATTTTTTTGTTTTTTTTTTAAAACCCCTTGTGAAGAGGCACGAATTTTGAAAAATCCGCAGGTATGTGTGGAAGAAATAAAATAAAATATAAAAAAAATAAAAAAGTTTTGTTGTGGGGGCTGGGGGGGCTCAACCCCCACCGCACCTCCCATGGAGGCGGGTGGAGGGAGTCATGTCCCCACCTCCCCAGACGCCTTTCCTCTCCCGTGGCCCCTGTGGGTTGTGCAGGTCGCGCCACCACAGAGGGTGGCCGGCGCTGCCAGCGCCACCCGTGCCCTACCTAAAACCGCTGTCGGCCTCAGCAGGTCACCACCACTCGATGCTACCTCCTCCCTCGGCATTGCGTTTGCTAGCTTTGAACCCGCCGCCTCCCTTGAATGTGCCACCGCCACTGTATAAGGCGCGGCCCTCAAAGTAAACCGCTGCCCCTGCTAAGCCAAAACCGTAGCTATGGGATGTCCGCGGCTAGCCAACCCTAATCCGGGCGCCTGGCCTGAGGCAGTCGCCCAGGACTTTTGGATGGCGCGTGGCTCGAGGCACTAGAGTTGGTTAATAAAGAGTAAAATAGAATATAATTAATATTTTAAATATTAAATATTATAATATATAACATTATTATTATTATATTATAATATTTAATATATATATATTAATATTTAATTTATTATTATATTAGTTAAAAAAAGTTTTGTTTTTTTTATATAGTATTTGTATATTAGAGTGGTTTTTTTTTTTATTAAATTTATATGCTTAGGAAATTATTAATTTTCTATAAGCATGATTAAGTTTAATTGAAGAAGTAAAATTTTTGATTTAGAGAATGCATAATTTAAATTTAATTGTGGAATTTAAATTGAGATGTCAAAAGGCCAATTATCGATTTAATTTAATTATAATTGTGAAATTGAAACATTAGGTTATAGTCAATTATTATTTTATTTTAAACAATAAGTTTGAAAAGGACCAATGTTGGGATTGTGATCAATGAGTTAAATAACGAAATTAATCTGATTTATTTTATAATGATTTAATTTGTAAGGGCAATCGGTTATTTATTTAAAACGAGATGTATTGTGTTATAGTTGAAAATGATTATTTTATTATGAGCAGATAGGGAATTAAATACTAGTGTAATCTCTTGTTATTGTTGTTACCTCCAGTGTTTGGAGATGGTTTTACCTTTGTTGCCTCCTGAGAAAGGAGTGAATTTTGTGATGTGTGCCTCCTTGTCAAGAGCGGTCAGGAGCAGTTTTGTATTATTGTTACCCCCAGTGTTTGGAGTGGTTTTATCTTTGTCACCTCCTGAGAAAGGAGTGGGTTTGTTATCCTGTTTGTTGCACCTTCGTACCATTGATGTTTGGTTGGTGTGTGTGCGTTGTCGATTAGAAGAGTGGCTTGAAACGGGGGCCGACGCACGAAGTGGTGCCAGGGTAACTCGTTACAAGTGGTTTAATCAAGTGATAATTAAATGCAATACTTATAAGCTTAGGACTAACTTCACACTAAAAAGGTTATTAATGCCTCACTCATGGACCAAGTGCTCAGTTAGGTTTTGGATGGGTGGGAAGGCTGGTAATGGAAAATTCATCTATCTTGTCTATACGAAAGGTATTTGGTTCCGCATTAGTAAGTATGAGGGCCAGGGATCGGTAGGGGCCACCATCTGATGATCCACCATGGGTAACTCACAACGAGTTGTGCGATGACACTCTGTCTAGGACAACAGTTGGTATTGTTTTCATATTAGTATGTATGAGGGTCGGGGATCAGATTGGGCCACCATCCAATGATCCGCTGTGGGTAACTCATGATGAGCTATGTGATGGCACTTTGTCTGACCATAGTCGATTTGTTTTATGGGTATGGTTTCCTTAACGTACCTGATGTGACCATAGTTGGTATCCGATTATTTGTGTATGGTTCTCATAACATACTTGTCCTACTTTATTTCTGGAAGCAATGTGACCTTGTAGAGTTGTACTTGTGATGTACTTGCATGGTATCTAAGTTGTACATGTGATGATCTTATGTTGTACTTATGCTATATTTGAGTTGTACCTTGGTATGTTCTTGTAAGGTTCATGTGATTGGTTGTTTCAATTTGGTTCAGTTATGTTAGCCTGTGTCTAGAGGTAGATTGTCTTGACTAGGATTCTTGGTTACTATCTCCTAACACAGGGGGTGGGCCTTTGGGTTCCACTTGGTTGGGTGGCGTGCGCCTAAATCCATTGGGTTCTATCTTCATGTTCGTGTGAATGAGAATTTCAGTTGGAGAGCTCGTGGGTTTCAATATCAGTTCTTGTTGTATTTCATTTCGGTTGATCTTGTATTATTTTACCCCTCAGTTGTTATCGAGGTGAAAGTTGTAATTTTAATCTCATTATGTTATTAGACCTACCTCATTCAGGGAATGAGTATTGTAATCTTATTGTAATTTATGGATTAATGCAATGGAAAGTTATTTGTATGCTTGTGGAAGTTCATCTTATTGGAATGTATGTGCTTAATTTATTTAATAATTAAATGACTTGGTTTAAATCATGTTTTTTGTTGAGGTTCTATTTAACCTCTATCCCGTAACCTTAGAGGTTGTTGGCATTAGTTAGCGAGCTTGCTTATTAATTATACTTTAAAAAAAAAAAATATTTCGTTTAAGTAGTTAAATGCAACTTCCTCTAGGGTTGCATGGCGGGGTGTTACAACTACCACATTCCTACATAATCATGTTAGTATGTAAATTACAACGTATATATCAAAAAACATCACAATAATAATGAAATTGAACATGTGTTTTACAACAACAAGATATTTGTTGCTTATTAATTTTTACATACCAAGGTTTACATTTTTCAAAAGACCTTTGAATTATTCTAATATTACCAAGTAAAACTAAATCACCACAAAATTTTGTATAAAATTTATTTTGTGTTGTATCTAATAGGTGTTTTGGACGAGGATTGTTAGTTCTCAAAAATGTTGGTTGAAAACCACAAGAGGTTGCCAAGCTCTTGGTACGTTTCAGGCTAATGAACAAGGCCAAAAATGTATTTGAACCTTCTTCTCTTCAGGCTCTGCCAGACCTAGGTGGGTAGACCTATGCAAATGGGATAGAATTAAACTATGTGATTCCTACTTGTGCAATCTATCCACAATGGAAACTAATAATGGAGATATCCTAATTTGGTATAAATTGTATAAGCAATATCAAGGTAAAATATAATATGTTCAGTTAATAGATGTAAGAACATATTTGACAAAACTAAATAATGAGATGGGTGAGACCAGTGCCTTGTTGGGTGAACAAAGTTAGATGAAGATATAAAGTTAATGACTTATATTGGTTGTAACTCAAACTAATCGGCACACGGATATTGGTTTTTAACTTGTATAAACATATAGACAAATAATTGACAAAACTCTACTTATGGATCCAACTGACACAACCAGGTTACTTACAATCTATCAAAAGGATTTAATCTTTACTTGAAATAACCAATTGAATAAATTATGCAAGAACATAGATGACACCAGATTGGAGACTGATTGACAACCCTAACTATATGGTTCTTCTTATTTATCCAATTAACACTTCTAGATTAATGTGATTGACTAGAAGGATGTTTAATTCCTTATGGGAAACCAATTAATCATATCACACAAGTACAAAAAATGCACATCGATAAATTGAATATATACTTGATATACCAACTTAAATAACAAAGAAGCATTAAAATGGAGACAACCAAATAATTGAATAATTCTAACAAACAGTTGATACCAATATTGGGCCACAAAATCAGATATCTTTCATTGACTTCTCCAAAATTTATACATGCATCATGGTCTTTTGAAATGCGAGTATTATATCTATTCCTATTTTCTTGCTACTTTCTCCTAATCTAATATATCCATCTTTTGGTATTGGTCTCTCTTATTTATACGAGAGGACACAAGCTTCAAGGACATTCCTTTTGATAAAAAAACATAATTTAAAACTAAGCATAATTAAGAAATTAGCACAACTGTGGATGGATGCACCAATCCATTAATCTCTGAGTAAAGGCTCGTGGTCACCTAAGACTTGTTCAAATATTTTATTGTAAAGTAGGGTCCACATTGTCATCACCAACCGATCCTGACTATTGCTTAGTTGTGCTTGGAGTATCTATTGCTTGATTGATAAAAATATTGAATGATGAAAGATGATGCGTATATTCCTTTTTTGCATGAGTGTCTACATTGGCTATTACTTCTTTCATATTATACTCCATGTATATGAACTTTTCAATTTGTTTATGAGTATTCTATAGGACCATATCCTCATCATTTATTTCTTTGAATGCAACTGTTAGAAACCCTGTAAACTCTGATTTCCAATTGTCCTTTTCTCGAAGGTTCCCTATATCATCATGGAGTGAAGGAACCAAATTAAAGAAACCAAGATCCTCTTTGAGCCTACAATGATATTGGTTGTGAGATTCCACCAATTTTTTATACTTTTGCAGTGTTTCCCCTTTCAAAATATGTTTATCCATAAGTTCCCTCTTCCTATCAATCATTTTCCTTTGCAATTTAACATTCTCGTCTATTGTTGATTGTATTTGATTACACACACTCCAATAATCATCAGCTTGCCTCATCACCTTATTGAACCTTTATTTTATTATCTCAGACATAGTATTGTACTTAATGACTTTTATTTCATTTTCTAGTGCTTTACACTTCTCCTTAGTTTTCAAATGGGAACTTTTCCAATAAGATACATCAGCTAGTGCATCTAACACTCTCTTGTCATTTTCGAGCCATGGGGAATATAATTTTGAAGTAGAAGAGGTAGATGACTTATCCTTTTGATGTGACAACTCCCTTTTTAATTTGTTATTTTCTTTAACCAACTTTTCAATTTGTGCTCTAGTGAATTTTGCCACATTTACATTTAGCTCTACAGTTTCCAAGGGATTAGTGTCCTTAACTCTTTAGACCAAAAGATTTCCAAAAACTTGATTTGGATTATCAATCACTATCAACCTCTTTTCTTGGGGGTATAGTGACCAAATGAGAAAAGTAGCTTCATAACTTATACACTTCTTTAACACCTTTTCCAAGTCAGCAGCATGATCTCCTCTATTCTTAGAGTAGATGGTCAAATCATCAACATAGATGATTATACATATCCCTATCAGATCCATAAAAGCTACATCCATCGCTCTTTGAAAAGTAGCACCAGCATTGATTAGACCAAAAGGCATCCTTCTGTAGGAAAATGTACCCCACTTTGTAGTGAAAGCAGTCTTCATCCTATCCTCATGAATTATCAGTACCTGATTGTATCCTAAATACCCATCCAAGAAAGACATCATTTGATATCCATTAACCTTTTGCAATACTTCATTAAGGGAAGGTAATGGATAGTTTTCCTTCTTAGAGGCCTTGTTTAAATTTTTGAAATCCACACATAACTTGATTTCACCATTCTTCTTCCTCACAAGAACTAGATTAGCCACCCAGGTAGAGTGTCTAACTCAAAAAATTATTCTTGCAGCCAAAAGCTTCTGTACTTCTCTCTAGATCAAAGGCTCAATTAATGCATTAACTGGGTGTTTCTTTTGGCGAAACGGCTTAGCTTCTGGCTTGAGAGGGATTGTATGTGTGATCACAGATGTATCAAAAGTTTTCAAGTCATCATAGCTCCAAGCTATTGCTTCAATATTCTGCTTCAAGACCTTGATTATCTCATCCTTTATTTCCTGAGGATAGGTCTTCCCTATAAGAACGTTCCTTTCTGAGCCTGAGTGAGTCAAATTAACTGATTCATACTTACCTCCCTCACTCTTTGTAGGCATCCTTTGATAAGCTTGTGGATTTGAATCAACTATCCTTTCTAATGCTGTCATCCCTTTGGGGATGTTATTGCTCTTTAAATCCAAGATCCCTTCTAGATTGTCATTTTCTGGATTCCAGTCTCCCTAATCTCTATCAGAATCATCAATTATCTGCCCTTCAAAAACATCAAAATTTTCCAAAAAGACCAATATATGTTGATCATCATTAAATACCTGGAAGTGCTTGACATTATCAGGAATTGCTGGGACAAAAATCAACTCCACTAAAAACCTCTTAAGGTTACAGTCTTGCATAGGCTCTAATGTACTAGCAGCAACAGCAAGAGCATCTGCAATTTGATTTGCTTCCCTTGGGATGAGAGTAATCCCAAAGGCATCAAAATCTTCTATTAAATTCCAAACTTTGTTCCTATATGCAGCCAATATTTTGTTATGGCATGTGTATTGGCTACATACCTATTTCACAATCACCTTAGAATCTCCCATCACTGTAAGAGTAGTTACCTTCTTCTTATGAGAAAACATAAGCCCTCTTGCAAGTGTCTCGTATTCAGCCACATTGTTAGTGAAACCAAACTACAACCTATAAGAAGCAAAGTAAGTCTTCCCTTTCGGGTTAGTTAGTTCAATCCCTGCTCCACTTCCTGCTTTAGATTTAGAACCATCAAATTTAAGATTCCATAACTGGTCTTTGGCTGGGAGCTTTTTCTTTTCAGAAGCAACAGGGGATGACTCACCTAAAGGGTGTGGCAGCTCATACTTTTGTTGTTTGTCAATATTTAATTCGGGACAAAGTTTAGCTGGGGATTTTTCTATATTTTCAGCCTATTCAACCATTTCTCCCTGCATACCCTCTTGGGTTAAGTTTCAATCCAACTCCTTTCTCATTAATGCCATATGTATGGGAAAAGTATCTGGGGTAGATGTCTCAAATGGGAATTGGGAAACCTTAATCTCCCCTTGAGTTTTAGAAAAAATAGCCTGAGTCTGTTCTTCTAATGAGAGACCTTCATGTTGAGAAAGACTAGTCCGTGTAAGAATAGTTGCATCCTTAACTTGGTAGGAAAACTCATTGGTGGGATTTGGGCTTGTTTCTCTTGACACACCTGTTGAGACTGATCTATATGACTTATAATATCTATGCATGACTGACATGTCAATTCCGAATGGTTGTGATAGTGAACCCTGCACCAATTAGGAAGTAATAAACTACTCAAGTCAGTTTCTTCCCCTAAAACGAGCCTATCTTGTTTCAAATTTTTTACTAAAACTTGCTGGTTGATGCAGATCATAGGATCACTATGTTCTAAAGGTGAAGTATCCTCGGGACTGATTACAGACAAATTAAGAACTTCCTCTTGCCTGTAAAAACCTATCTCAGTTTCAAAATATGCTACTTCATTGGGAGCATCATATTTCATGATCATGTGCTTGAGTCTAGGTTCACTTTCAATTCTTATCTGGGTTGCAACCCCTTTCCATGGTAACCACATGTGCGAGAAGTCCAAGGACAAATATCCACCTATACTCTTCATTAGCTCTCGACTTAAAAGCATCCCATATGTTTCTGGGATATCTACAACTTGAATATCTATATAGGTCTAGATCCTTGGGTCTGATCCAACCTACACATGCATGTTCTTCAACTCCCCTACAACATTAACTTCAGTTTTATCCAATTGAATCACCTTTTTATTGGTTGGAATAGGACTCAATCCTAAATTTTTACAAATCGAGAAAGGCATAACATTCCCTGATGCTCCAGAATCTAATAAACAATTATGTAGGTTCTTTCCAAAGATTCTCAAACTTAACAAGAAAGGTGGGGTACTGGTCTTACCTTTATACATAGTTGCATTTGTCTCCTTTGTGGGAGTAACTTTACCTTTCCCTTTTTGGCGATTTGCCTCTTCCAAAGCTTTTAATACCACCTCTCATTGAGCTGGGCACCACTTCATGATGTCAAAGAAAGACAGTGATGTCTTCTGCCTTTGCAATTCTGCAACAAAATCAAACTCCGAATTATTCCTAAATTGGTACTTAGGAAAAGAAGGTTGATTACCTCTATTCTAAGAATCAAAAGGCCCCTTTGGTGGGGGTGGATTGTTATCTGCATTTTGATTTGGTGGAACTATGTTGTTAGGGGGTGCAGATGTAGTGAATGGCCCTTTATTATGGTTCCTCAGAAAGTGACCACCCTTGGATTTGAAAGCTTGAGCATCATAAACATCCTCCTCTGGCTCATTGTCTCCTTGCATAGGAAATTGATACTTTTCTTCAATGGTTTCATAAGTCATGGCAGTGCTGACTGGCCCATTATCCTAATTGGAATTTCCTACTAGAGGATGGGAATCAGCCTATGCAATTTTAACAATTTTCTCCATTTCTGGGCAATTAACCTCAAAATGTGTTGCTGTATCATGCAACCTACACCAATTAGTCATAAAATTCAAATCAGCAACATTAGCATTATGTGGCCTTTCCTCACCTGTTTGATAGTTATGGGGAACTCCCCTATTGTTAGGCCTAGTATTGCACTGCCTATTATTGTTGTTGTTGTTGAACCTTTGATTGTATCCTATGTTTTGATTTTGATAATTTTGATTTGAGGAGTTCTGACTCTGGAAGTTCCTATTGGTATTCTGATTTTGGTTCTGATTAGAGTAATTGCCCTGATAGTTATAACCTCTGTAATTGTTGTAATTCTGGTTTTGATTATTGGGAGGGTTTTGCCTAAGCTATGCCATGTCATTTGACATTCGAGAGAGAGTCTTTTTGAGAGTCTCTACTTCACTTGTAAGTTAAACAATTTGATCATTCTGCACATTTTGAACTATGGCTGGGGAATGGACATGGGTTGATCCTACCCCTTGTTGTGGTTGACTTTGAGATTGTTGTTGAGGTTGATGTGAGTAATCATGCATGCTATTTCCAAATAAAGGCACAGTCAGTGGAGCTTGCAACTCAGATATAGGTCCATAATGGGAATAAGATGTCCCTAGAACAATGTTGTATAACGATGGATTAGGCATCTAATAATTCATAGGAGGAAGAGTTGCTCCTAACCCTCTAGATTGCAAACTTATCTGATGTTGTAATTTGATAGCCAAATGATAAATCTTAGAAAGTGAGTCAATCTTAGGAGGTTGATAAGTTCTTTGCAAGAACAGGCCAATCAAAGGATCAACAGCTCTCAGATACGCATGTATGACCATGGCTTTCGACACTAAGTAAGGCTCTTGTAGCCTACGATACATCCTTTGGAACCTAGTGTTGAACAAGGGAAATGGTTTGTGATATTCCTTTTTGATGGTGGAAAATTTGTGATATAATATGGTAGGGTCTACATAAACCCTAAACTGATTAATAAAAGCATTCTCTAAATCTGTCCAACCCAGAATAGATCCTTGGGGCAGATTTAGATACCAATTATATGCCATATCTCCTAAATAGTGTGGAAACAATCTACATACCACATCTTGATGAGCAACTTGAGTTCATGTGAAAGCATCTTTGAATGCCTGTATGTGCTCCTCAGCACTTCTCGATTCTCCATGCATGTACTTTGGATAGAACTTCTCTGGGTTCTTTGGTAAATCATGGAATCCCCCAGGAATAGCCCCTAACGAAGAGGGATTATTCACAAAATAAGATTTTGGTGGTATTGGTTGGGTAGGTGGTGGTGATGCAGGCCAAATTGGTGGTGACAAAGGCCTATTTGGTGGAAATCCAAGTGGAGTAAGCGATGGTGGTAACATAGATATCTCTACCCTACGAGCACGGGGTCTAGGTCTAACCAGGGTTTGAAGTTCTTCAAATGGTTTAGGATTAGCAGAGGATCTGAGAATCCTCTTGTATCTCTCTGGTGAAAAAGATCCTTCGTGAGCTAGCTTGTCCTTTCAGGCCCTCCTTCTAGTGCCAATTTCTGTTGATGGTGAAGATGACACAAACAATGTTAAAACAAAATATTTCTACTCTATTTCTCCTAAAAAAGAAAGAAAACATATAGTAGCCTAACTCCCAAGGTCCTGGTAGTTGGTTCTCAACTATTTGGTGTCACTCAATCGGTTCATGCAACTGTAATATTCAAGGGGCATGTGTTGGTAACAAAATATTCAAGCAATGACTCATTTTATCGACTGCTTTAGTAAATCAATGGGGTTTCAAATAAAAGAAAAAGATAGGACAAAGGGGTAAACCAATAAGTATGAATCAAATTTATCTAGTATCTGGACATATACCTTCAACAATGAATGTTTCCTAACAAATCATAAAACCATAAAATGACACAATCTATAGCATAATCTATACCACTGCATACATTTTAGGTGCTTAATTAACTTCGCAATTACTCTTCAAAAATATTTCAAGGGTTTCAAAAACTACACACATTCATTCATATCGAGATTATAGATCAATAGAATTTTTAATAACTTCAACTCAATGATAATCTAATAAGATAATCCTTAAATCTGATTCCTTCAAATGACTTTCATCATTCAAGAAACTCTTATGTTCAACACAATCACTGCATACAGATAGATTATAACTTATTAGCCTTATTAAATAGACAATTTAATTCTAAACACCATATTTCGAGTAAACCTGTAATTCTATTAACTATAAAAGATCAAGTACAATGTATCTCTATAAAATCACTACAAAATTCTATCTCCTAGCATTAGGTAAGCCAATCCAATTCTCAATTAGCTGACCTTTACATTATGATACCCATCTGGTATTTATAGATATACAAAAAGTCTGAACTTCACTTCTATTTTAGGCTTTCCACCTTTTTAGGAACAACAACTTTCTTGGAAACTCAAATCAATTTGATCTTGAGTTCTTACTTTAGACATTTAGTTTAACTAAAAATAGAAGATAAAAGAAAAGAAAAGAAGTCATGCACCCCCAAGACTGTCAGTGTTGTATGCATGCAACATGCAAGGAAGATAAAAATCATGCATGCAAGAATTCATGCATGCAAAGCTGGATCTGCCATGAACTCATCGTAGCTGGTGAAGACTTGCTGTAAAGTATCCATCTCTAGCCCATCAATCCAGTCATCTTCAAATTTGATCCAATCCAGCTCAGCTGCAACAAACTCCATACTTTTCACCTTTGTCAATTCTCTTCCTGCAACTTTTACTTCCTCTTTAACATCCATTAAACGATCCAACATTGACTCTTCTCCATCATCCTCTTTTTGCATGAGTCCTTTGAACCTTTCATCCCACTTTTCCTTTATTTGATTAAAAGGCATGCCCTCTTTTGTAAATTCATTTATATCTACAATAATGGCAATAATTGCTTCTAACTCTTCGAATTGCTCAATCAAATTATTTACAGTCTCTTGAATTTCATTCTTATGCTTACACAAAAATTCAGTCCTAAACGGGAGTATACGAGAAGTTTTCTCCAAAAAATCCTTGTTGTCTTCCTCAAGTATGGATTGTTCCAGAAGAGTTGTTAGAGGCAATTCACTCACCTTTTCTAACTTCTGACTGCACTCTTTGTATTCCTCTTCTTGCTTTTCTGATGCCTCAATGTATTGATACATCTCTTTAATCAACCCTTCAGTATCCTTGTAGGCTTCAAATCCTTTCACTAAAACCTCTCCTACCTCTTGGTTCAATTTATCTATCCACCTGTCTACCATCTTCGCCTTTCCTCTAACCTGCACCAAATCATCTACCTCCTTTTTTCTTAACAAAATAGGAGTCTCAATGGCTGCTACCTGTTGTGACCTTGGAGAGGAGACACTCTTCAAGAATGAATGTAGTTGATCTAATTGAGCTTTAAGCTCATCCTTCTTTTGCTTGTCCTTGATCATTTTTGACTTGGTTGTTGAAGCCACCACATCAATCAAATTCATTTGCTGATTTCTAGTGGGTCTTCCCAAATTGACCGTACTCAATTGATAATATGTCAGCTGCATGTCCCCTACCTCCTTTTTTGTCATTGGCATGGCACATTCAGCAACAATTTTCCCTTTGTCTGTGAGTCGGGTAGAATGTAGAATTTTAGCCTTCTTTTTAGGCCTCTCCTATTCAATCCCCTTCATCATATCCTCCCAATTGAGAGGTTGTGAAGGTATTACTGCCCTCTTCTGCAAGTCCAATTTTAGCCATGTAGGAGCACTTGGAGCAGTAGTCATCATAAAGGAAGAGGGAGCAATAACTATAGAAGGTGGCTGCATACTCACTTGAGATTGGGATTCAACCCTTGCTTTCTCTTGTTGTTCTTGTAGTATATGCATTTGCACAAGTCTTTCAGCCTCTTCTCTATCCTTCTGTTCTTGTATTTTCTTATCTTCTTCTTCTTTCCTCAACCTCTCTTCCTCCAACTGATTTCTCTCTACTCTTTCCTTTTCCAACCTTTCCTTTTGCAATTCTTCCTTCTCTAAAGCTTCCCTTTCTAGAGCCTCCCTTTCCAATTTCTCTTTTTCTAAGGCCTCTAGTCTTTCCCTTTCTAACCTTTCTACCTCCAAAGTCTTAAGTTTTTCAGCTTCTGCTTCTTCTTCCTATTGTTTCCTAATTAGCTCTTCAGTCTCCTTTTCCTTCCTTATCTTTTCTGCCCCTTCCTCTTTTTGTCAAGCTTCTTCTACAAGTTTTAGTTTGGCAACCAAGATCTCTTTTTCTCTTTGATCTCTTGCTTTCTCCTCCTTAAGATCATGGATCTTTTGTATCAACTCTAACTTGTCATTTTTTGCTTTAACTTTAAGCTCATGTTCTTGTTGCCTCCTTTGCTTCTCTACTTCATCATCTACTACCTTAATTTCAACTTGTTTTGAATATAATTGCTGCTGGTGAAGTAAAGCATCAACTTGTACCTTTGCATTCATTTCTTTTTGTCTCTCCATTGCAGCCCTTGCATCAGACTTCCTCTTTTCCTCTTCAAACATCTTCCATTGCTCTTCTTGTGTTAGAATCTGCTCAATATTCTCCTCTAAAGGCATGTTTACTTGCAAATCCTTTTCTGACAGAGTATCATCTAAATCTGTCTCAACTTCTAGAACTTCTTCCTCCACTTCTTTTCCCTTTCCAACTTCAACCATGCTATGAAGAGATCCTTCTTGAATCTCTTTACTCTTCTTTCTTGTAAGTGGGGCTTGGGCAGATGATTCACCAAATGTAGGTGTTGAAACAGCAGATCCTACTGGAACATCTCCTTCTTGTGTTTCCTCTCTATCATCTACCACCTCAAGTTCTATTTCTTCAATGTCCAGAGGAAGGAATTCTAATGGCTCTTTAGGAGGTGTCTTTCTCTTAATTCTCTTGTATCCTTTACCCTTTTTAAGAACTGGTCTTTGAGAAGCTTGAGTTCTTAGTACTAACCATTGCACACTTCTATCCAACACTGTCCTTCCAATCTTCTTAATATCAATTGTTTCTTCAGCATCCCAATCAATTGGATCCAGGTTCTTGATGCCAATATTCAATGCTTCATAGGATGGATCCAACACCATTCCATCATCCACCAAGGTGTCTGGAATGTTTTCTTTAATACCAAGCTCTGACATGAGTGAGACCGATAATCTTTCATAATTTTTCTTTCTCAAGTCATACTCATCTTGTCGATCACTCCAAAAGTCTTCTAACAAATTAAAATGTCTAGTGAACACTGAAGGTAATAAGCCATACATCTTCTTCTTTGAATCAAAATACTTACGAGCTATATACAATCCCAATTTCAACTGTATCAACTCATTACAGACCAATTTTTCTCCCTTCAAGTGTTGACAGCTATATTCACCCAATTTCATGGGAAATTTATGACATCCAGTTTTATGCTTAATCCCAAACTGAGCATTAACTCCAATAGCTTGATATAGAAATTCCATTAGCACCATCCTGTTACTGCAACACCTTCGAAGTAAATGTGGATGACCTTCAAAACCAAATAACCTAAAGTATGTAAATTTGGGGTATTGGATGTACCAACTTCCCCATTCAGCAATGAATGCCATGGCTTCTTGACTTAATCGGTATCCTGCATCTCCATTCAATTGATTGATGACCACATATAAAAATGCATCATTGACTCTTTTGAAATGAGTCTCAACAACCTGAAGAGATAATTGATCATAGTGCTCCCATACCTTCTTTTGTCCATCCAAGGCTCCCATTACGCCCACTTTGTTCAAACCTAGGAAAAAACCCACTCTTGCTGTTGCATAAACAATGTAAGAGGTCATAAATAAACACTTGGTTTCTTTGATCCTGGTTAATTGATCATGTATGGCATCAGAGACAATCATTGACCAATCAAACTGTTGTTCTCCTTCCAAGATAGTCTAAATAAAAGGAAACATCCACTCCTTGAAGTAAAATGCATCCCTCTTCCCAAACACCCTAGACAACATCTGAATCAACCTTGCTACCTCTTCATAGAAATCTGCCCTCTTCGGCTGATCTGCAAGCTTGGTTAGAGATTTCTTTTCTATCTTCAACCACTTCTTGTTTAAGTGAGATTTATTCATTCTTTTATACCTACTATATTGCTCCAAGGCCTCTGCCTCATTTAGTTGCACCAAATTCTTTGGATCTGGAACATCAAATACACTCTGAAATGCTTGAGGAGTGAGATTAATAATCACATTGTCTTGTGAACCCATGCATAGTCTTGTAGCAGGATTGTAAGCACTGGCTACTGTCATGATTAACTCCGGGCACTGGACAGATATAGGAAACAAAGTGATATGAACTAACCCAGAGCTAACAATTCTTTCCATAGTCAATGTAATATCCTTGTCAAACACTTCTAAATACCACTCAAAATTGTATTAACCTAGATTGGTATCAGTGATATCTGACCAATCTGATTCCACCTTGCTCAACTTCACAACTGGACTCCTGTGATTATACCTTAATGTATAAGGCAGTTGTTTTCTGGCTTTAACTTCTTTGGTTTTGATGCTACCTTTGATGTTTTTGCAGGCTGGTTTCTCTTAGCAGCTTCCCCTGATGTTCCTAATATCTTTCAACTTTCCTGCAAGCAAAACCTCTAATTAGATCTTAGATATTATCATAAACATACTTTAAAACCATACCTTTCATATATGCACCGAAGGCAGAACCAGGCAGAAACACAACCTAAAACAATCTCTTTTTACAACACTGTCGGACTCGGAGCAAAAACCGATATAGAAATTTCACTAACAATGAACGAGCTCAGAGTCAGAGTTGGGAAGGTTATCGAAACCGGGATCAGAATGGAAAACAGCTCTGGTTTTCTTCAAAAATTTCATTCTTTCATATTCTATTTCCATTCCACCTCCGCTTCCGATTTGGTCATCGTTATTTTGAAGGAAGATTTTCTCATTATGCACAGAGCTCGACACAGGATGAAACATGGAATCGATACCTTTTGCAAAATAGAATTCTCAAGTTCAAGATCGATTCCGATCCCGTCTCCGCCTAGATTGACCATGACATCATCAAAGATTTTATCAATTTAACTCATAGCTTGATGACTAAAACCAAGGTCATATTGGATGAAAAATAGGTTTTAAAACACTTTACTCATATGACCATGGGGAACGACTGAATCCTAAGGAATCATATTTTAATCATTTAAAAGTGATCATAGAGACCAACCAAACCCTAATCTAATAAACACGATAAAATCTAGGGCATGGATTTTAAACCTTGCCATTTACCAAAATGCAAAACGCGACAAAACCCCAAGTAAAAATGATGAATCAATTTACCCTAACTCACTGCAAATCTCTAATCTACCTCACTATAAATTTCTAATCTAACTAACCACCATTTAAAAACCTAAACTTAATCTAACTCACCGCAAATCCAAAATAGCACGACGCAATCACGACTAAAGTGTAAAAACGACTGTGCCTTAAAATAGAAAGAACTAAAACAAAAAAAACAAACATAAATGAGGAAACAACCAGACCAACAACATAAAACAACCATTCAAACAAGCATGCCAAGAAACATGAAATCATTTGAAAACAACATGATTCCAAAGGCAGGAAAACATATATACAAAACATGCCATAGTAAATAAAATGAAGTACAACAATAAGACAACCTACCTCGAATACACAAGAATGTAGCTAACCTTCTGAATTGATTCGCTCGCAACAATCTTCTCTTCCTTCAATCTTTTCACTCAAATGAACTCTGCCGCTGCTCTTTTGTGCTCTTCAAATCTTGTAATAATGATAATAATGACTCGTTTAATCCTTATATGAAGGTAAAACTGAAGATTTCTACCTACACGAGCAGTTGTCATTAATGCATTAAGATATAGCTAAGGCGGAGTCGGAACTGAAAGTGAACCAACACTTCACATCAATGCGACTTCAGTCAAAAAGTCAATGATCCAAAAACAGTGGGGGCGGAACTAAAATAGAAACTGATTCGAGACTTTTAAGAAGTTTCCAAACTTCATTCCAATTCCGGTTCTGGGTCCGCCAACTAAACATAAAACAAAACCAAACACAAAAAGCAAAAACAACAAACCGACATACCAAAACTAAACAAAAAGACAAAGACCAAAACCAAAAGTCAAAATAGCGGAGGCGAGGGCAGAGTTGATTATGATTTTGCAATTTTTTTGGTAAAGACTAAGTTAACCCCCACTCCAGCTCTAATTCCACTAAAGACAAAACAAAAAGACATAAACTAAAGATTATCGGGATGGAAACCAAAAAAAGTTTCAAAAGAACTTTCAGAACCCGATTCTGTTCCGGTTTTGATTCCGATAGAGAAACCAAAGAAAAACAAAGTATTGGCAAAACTAGACTCCAAACTTTGTTCCCAAAAACAACTAAGTACAAAACTAACAAAGGGGGACCCATTTTGACCAAGGAAAAAGATGGGGTGGTTATGCATGGCATAACAGTGAGTACATCAAGTAGAGTAGAGATTGAAAAATTCAATGGTGGCAACTTTGAGTTGTGGAAACTCAAAATGGAAGACTTGCTTGTGGATAGAGACCTTTGGGTTTCTGTGTCTAGAACTATGTCACAAGGTATGAAGCAAGAAGATTGGGATCTTGTAGATAGAAAAGGTAAAGGCTTGATAAGACTTAGTCTGGCCGATTTTGTACTCCTAAATGTCCATGAGAAGAAGTCTGCAGCTTCATTATGGAAGAAGATTGGTGATATTTATCAAGGAAAGTCTCTGGTAAATAATTTATTCCTGAGGAAGAAGTTGTACTCCGTGAAAATGGAAGAAGGTGCATCTATTGCAGACCATCTGAACTCTTTTAATATGAGTTTTGCTCAGTTGGTGTCTGTGGGTGTGAAGATAGAGGAGGAGGATCATTGCATGCTCCTATTATGTTCGTTACCTGACACTTGGGATCATCTTGTAATGGCTATTGGAAGTACAACCACTACTTTCAAGATGGAAGATATTGTTGCCTTGTTGTTTGAAGAGATGTGGAGGAAGTCTTCAGAGATGGCCAATGAGGCCCTTGTTGTTTGAGGTAGATCAAAGGAGAAAGGAAAAAAGAAAGACAAGAAGTCCAAACCCAAATATGAAGGGAGATCAAAGTCTCCTGGTAAAAATTCCAAGGTGAAATGTTGGAACTGTGGGCAACCTGGTCATATTTGAAAGGATTGTAAGGAGGAGAAGAAGAAGAAGAGTAACTCTTCAGACAATGACTCTTCTCAGAGTAATGTCGATGCCTTCATTGCAGCCATGGTAACTTAGACATTAGATGATGTCTGGCTGATTGAATCAGGTGCATCTTTCCACATGATGTCTCATAGAGAATGGTTCACTAAATATGAAAAGTATGATGGTGGAAAGGTGTACCTGGAAAGTGATTCAACACTGGAGATTGTTGGTCATGGAAGAGTCAAAATACAATTCCTTGATGAAAGAATCAAAGGGATTGGTAATGTACTACACATACCATATTTGTCTCTTAACTTACTTTCTGTCAGTAACCTTAATGATGCTGGTGTGGAAGTTTGTTTCTCGAGTAAAGGATGGAAGATGGGTAGAGATGCTATGGTGTTGGCTAAGGGTATATCTACTAGCACTCTGTACAAGCTGGATGCACGTCCTATCCAATGTAACGTCTCTGCAAAGTCAAGCAAAGTTGTTCCTGTAGAGAAGGATGATGAAGCTACTCTTAGTGAAAATGCCTTGGAGGTGAAACTCCCAACATAGAAGACCATGTTGTGGCATCATAGACTCAGTCACATAGGTGAGAAAGGTTTAAAAACCTTGAAAAATAAAAATCTTGTTGAAGGGCTTGTTGATTGTAACCTTGAGTTCGATTTTTGTGAACATTGTATTTATGGAAAGCAACACCATGTTTCATTTATTCTAGTCCTCATAAATCTTCTGGTGTACTGGATTATGTTCATTCTAATGTGTTTGGTCTAGTTAATATTCCTTCATTATCAAAGTCTAGATATTATGTTTATTTTATTGATGACTATTCGAGAAGGGAATTTATATACTTTCTTAAGAGTAAATCAGAAGTGTTCAGTCAGTTTAAAGAATTTAAAACTTTGGTAGAGAATCAAACTAGAAAGAAAATTAAATGCTTGAGGATGGATAATGCCGGTGAGTTTTGTTCTGTAGATTTTGAAAGGTACTGCAAAGACCATGGGATTAAAAGGCATAAAACTAAACCTTATACTCCACAACAAAATGGAGTTGCTGAAAGCTTGATCATAATTTTAATGGAGAGAGCGAGAAGTATGTTGAGCAGTGCTAGTCTGGAGTAGAAGTTATGGGCTGAGGCTATGGCTACAACATGTTAGCTAGTAAATCATTCACCTTGTTCTGCTCTTGTTGACAATACACCTTGGGAAGTGTGGTCTGGTAAGAAGCCCTCTCTGAGACATATTCGTGTCTTTGGTTGTGAGGCATATGCATATGTGCCAAATGAGAAAATATCTAAGTTGGAGAACAAGGCTGTTAAATTTATCTTCATTGGCTATGGCATTGGTGTGAAGGGATACAAGCTTTGGAATCCCCATACTAAGAAGCTTTTGTACAACAAAAGTGTAATATTTCGTGAGTTGAAACCTTTAGTAGTTGATCCATAGTTAGAGATAGATAAAAGAGAAAAGAAGAATGATGTAGTTAAGATTCCTCAGACTCTAGAAAAAGAGGAACTACGTGGTGTACCTAAAACTGAGGAGAGTTCAAGTAGCTCTAAGAGTTCAGAAGATGAAGAACGACAACCTCAGCCAATAAGAAGTTCTACATGTGAAAAATGACAACCTGATAGGTATGGTTTCTCTATGTTAGATTCGAACTGTGCCTATGCCTTGATTAATAGCACTGATGAGCCTAGGAATGTAAGAGAATATATTAGCATGTTTGATTCAAATTCCTGGTTGGAAGCCATGTATGAAGAAATGGAATCGTTGAAGAAGAATGAAACCTGGGATTTGGTACCTTTTCTTGAAGGGTGAAAGCCTATTGGCTATAAATGGGTATTTAAGAAGAAGACTGGTCTAGATGGTAGTGTTGGAAAATATAAGGCAAGGTTGGTTGCAAAGAGGTATTTTTAGGTAGAGGGAATTGATTATGGAGAAATATTTTCCCCTGTAGCAAAGCTGACATCTGTCAGATTTCTTTTGTCATTAGCAGCAGCGTATGACTTAGAGAATGAGTAGATGGATGTGAAGACAGTGTTTCTCTATGGAGAGCTGGAAGAAGAAATTTATATGTCCCAACCTGAGCACTTCATTTAAAAAGGTAAAAAAAGTCTAGTCTATAAATTAAAGAAATCTCTGTATGGTTTGAAGCAGTCTCCTGGAATATGGTACCAGAAATTTGACACTTTTGTGATATCTATGGGATTTGTGAGATCAAAATCTGATCATTGTGCGTATTATAAATCTAAAAATGATCTTGTGCTTATTATTACCCTATATGTGGATGAATTTTGTTCATAGGAGATAGTAAGACTATGATTTTTGATCTTAAATCTCAGATATCTGCAAAGTTCAAAATGAAAGATCTAGGTGCAACAAGGTATATTCTGGGAATGGAAATAACCAAGGACAAAACGAGCAGAAAGCTTTGGGTTAGCCAGAGTAAGTATGTAAAGACTATTCTAGAGAGATTTGGTATGGATGATTGCAAGCAGCTAGTTGTTCCAATTTTGTAGGGAACGAAGCTATCTGTTGAAGACTGTCCAAAATCTGCTACTGAGATGGAGGACATGACCAGGGTGCCTTATGCAAGTGTTTTTGGAAGTTTAATGTATGCAATGGTCTGTACAAGACCAAACATTGCCCAAGCAGTGGGAGCTCTGAGCCATTTTATGGAAAATCCAAGAAGGACACATTGGGATACTATGAAGAGAGTGTTTAGATATCTAAGGGGTACTTTGGAATATGCTCTATGTTACCATGGAAATTTGGTTGGTCCACAAAGAACACTCAACATTTGTGGATATGTGGATTCTAATTGGGTAGGGGACATTGATAGCAGAAGATCCACTAGTGGATACACTTTCATGTTAAATGGTGGTGCAATTAGTTGGATGAGCAAGTGATAGGCTGTAGTCGCTTTGTCCACTACAGAGGCTGAATACATGGCATAAACACACACCTGCAAAGAAGCTGTTTGGCTGAGTCATTTGTGTTATGATATTGGTTTTAATGCAGGTCAAATTACAATTTGATGTGACAATCAGAGTTCCATTTGTTTGGCGAAGAATCCTACTTTCCATGCCAGGACGAAACATATCGATGTATAGTATCACTTCATTAGAGATATGGTGGAGGATGGAAAGGTCTACTTGGAAAAGTTGGATACTCTGAAGAATGTTGTTGATGCTTTGAAAAAGCTAGTGAGCACGAACAAGTTTTGATGGTGTGCAAATTTGATGGGCCTTGGGGCCTATGGTTGTTAGTCAATTTGAAGTCTGGAGGATGCCAGTAAGTCTTCGTCAAGTGGGAGCTTGTTGGAAAATGTGCCTCAACTTGTTGGCTTGAGCCTTTGTTAAGGACTTGATGAATTTACTCTCCCTACCGCGAAGTCATTCCTTCTCTTTGGATTCATCAGTACAATGATCGGATATCAGTGAGTGACAATGTGTTGTCTCACCGATATGTCAATATGCAATAAACGTTGTGTCGGTGAGACTTAGCGTCATCGGTGGAACCCGATCGGTAGTCTCAACAATAAAATGATATTCTCTGTCGGTGTGACTTGGGATCATCGATGGAAACTTTCATCGGGCTACACCAATGGACCGATGGAAAATAGAAGCGACTTGGTGGGGACCGCAACATAAGTGTACCGACAAATGAGGATCTTGATCTACGGTTGAGTTTTGACTAATCCAACGGTGCTCATTTTATTTTGCACTCAGTTGAGGTGAGTATCGACAAAATCTTGTGAACTAAGTGGAATTGTAAGAGTGTTTGACACTTGGCAGCATGTGAGGTAAGCAGGCTTCAAACACATTTCATTATTTCGAAGAAGCCTACTGGGAATTTTGTAAATGCCCTTTTGATTCCTTGAAAGTGCACAAGAAGTGTACACGTGTCTTGGTGGACTTTGGCGGTCTAGCGATCAGACGGTTATTGCCATACTGTAGTGGTCGTTAGGCCATGCCACGGTAGCATGGTAGGAGTTTATCAGGGAAAATTTGACCATTTCGATAGTCAAAGTGATGGTCGAATGGAGTGACGACATGTGGTGTGATCTCATTCATTGATTTTACATCGCTGTTGTAAATCAATTGCTATTGGTTGAATGTCTAAATCTGTGAAAGTGATATGTGCATTAACTGTAAGATTTTATTTGGTGGTTGACATAATCCAAATCTACGTAATTCTCTCAAATAGAATTAAATGTTTGGGCAGCCTAATGCATGATTGCAGGGCGATCTGATCAGAGATCTAGTTGCTTGTCGGTGAAGTATAGAATTAAATTGGCTCTTCCTTTTGTTGTTGGATAGTGAAAGGCATAGAGACTAAGGTGACTGTTAGCAGGACCAAGATTCAATGTATGTGTTAATAGCATTATAACAGTGAGGAGGTTTCAAACTGAAGTCTGTTGCTGTGAGTTAAGTATCAGAGAGAGAGTGAAGTCTATGACTTTGTATGTAATCTGTTTACTATAATACAAAGTGATTTTTCTTGGTGTGATGGGTTTTTTCTCCCGTAAGGGTTTTCCCACGTAAATCTGGTTTATCTATGTGATTGTTTCTTTCTGTTGCTCTTGTCTTCTTGTGTATGTGCATCTCAAATGTAAGAAAGTTTAGATAAAGGGATTTTGCACTTCTCCTCTATAGTTTTAGCATTAGGAAAGCGTATTCCTCACCTCTTCTTTTCCTTTCCTTTCTATGATAATACAAGTGCAATTAACATTTCAAGGAATATAGTGATGCACTTAAGGACAAAGCATATATCTATTAGGTATCACTTTTTGAGAGAGAAGGTTATAGAGAATGAAGTGAAGCATGAGTATGTTCCTACAAAGGATTAGATTGCTGATATATTTACTAAGGCTCTTCCTAGGGATACTTTTGAGTATCCTTAGGAGAAGTTGGGGTTTATTACCCCTCCCTATTTGAACTATATGCATATGGAGATGCATCATTCTACTAGATCTATGGATCTATCTCTTACCTAGACTAATGTTGGTGGCTACCTCTCAGGGGGAGCAGGTAGTGTCATGTGTTGTCATTGAGTTGTTGATTTGTTTAGGTGTACTCCTAAGGGGGGTGTTTAGAGAAATTTTATTCATTCAGTGTCAAAGGGGGAGAATAATGTAAAATTTTATCCTTTCCCATTGATGTCAAATGGGGAGAGAGAACCATGTGAAAAAAATTATCTACTCAAGGGGATAGAAAGAATCATGTAAGATATAAATGGAGAAAGTTGTGTATGTTTTCTTATCATTATTATCAAAGGGAGAGAGACTCCTATAATGGGGAGAGATTTTAGGAATGTTGTGCAGGCTATCTAATCTGAAAAAAAGAGGAGAGTGTGTATGTTGTCTTATCTTTGATGGTTTTTCAGATCTTGTGTTGCCATCAATGCCAAAGGGGGAGATTGTTGCAAGTATGAAGGTGTTTTCATTGATGTCAATAGGAATTCTACCGATTGATGTCATTGATGTCAACTATTTGTTAAGGAAGTTGTTGCATTGTGAAAAAGAAGAAAATAGGTTGATGTAGGTTGTCTATGTATAGTTGAGATATTGAAGAAGTGTTGTGAGTACATCGAGTTATATTTTTGTTGTAGTGTCTAAAGATGAGTTGGAATGATGAAATAGGCTGAGATGTTGTCTTTGGTAATTAGTCTCCAAGTGATTTTGAGAAGATTTGATAAATAGAGAAAATTATGTATTGCAAGTGGTCAGTGTGTGTTATGCTATTGTGCTTTGCATTTCTTCTATGTTTATGTTATGACTGTGTGGATCTAATATGTTTTTTATGGTTGTTAGAGGTTTCTATATTTTGAATTTTGGTTTTTGGATCATTATATAGTGCAAGATGTTTCCACCAGTATGTAAACTAGTTGTTCAATGATTTTTTTTGTGGCCTGGGAGAAATGTATTTTCTTTGCGTTTCTCCACTATTTGGCTTTGGGTTGTGCAGATTTGGGAAGTTTCTTATAATGCTTGTATCTTCCTATATTCAAATTTTTATTTGATTTGGTATAGTAGAGAGTGAGTTTCATCTATTAGTATGCAAGTGAGGGTTACCAATTTTTCTAAGTTGAAGTATTTGAATGATGCGAGTTTGGATGAAATTTTTGATGAATATCAAGTAGTTTGTGAATCATTCTAGATCGTGTTCAAGTGAATTCTATTTTTTGGAAGTTTTGGATTGATTTAATGAAGCATGTACTTAATAATTGTGGTGTTTAACATAGGTATTGGCTGACCTTGTGTTATCACTACTTGTGAAGCTTGTAGAAGCATGTTGAGTTGTGTTGAGATCTATTTAGGTCTTAATTAAGAAATCTTATAGGTTTCCTTCATTCCTATCCATCGCAAGAATGTTTAGGTGCTGACCTATTTTGAATTTGTATGTATAATAGATAGTTGTTGACCTTCTCTGATGGTTTTCAAGGTTTTTGAGGTTGAGGTTGATATAAATAAGTATGGTGTTGTTTTGAGTTGAGGTATGAAAGAAGTAAGAAGCAAGATAGATGTGAGATTGATGCAAGTGATGTGTTTGATGCAAATTTCAGCAGACTTGTGTGAATATCAATGTTAGGGTTCCTAAAGGCATTGAGTTGAAGAAATTAAAAATTATTCATGCAAGACAACAAAAGTGTGCAAGAAATTTTGGTGGATTCCTTGTTGCATTGAGAAGTGTTCTCTATGTAAAATTCTTCTTCTATCTTCTTATATTTGTTTTTGTGGTAGTGAGCCCTAGTTGTGAGCCCTTTTGGACAACGTGTCCTATTCTGAATGTGAGCCCTTTTGTACCTATTTTTTTATTACTTCTATGGTGAGCTAATCCTCATCGTGGTTTTCCCTCATTGGGTTTTCCAGATAAATCTAGTGTTTTCTTGTGTCTGGTGTTGTGATTTTAGTTTCCTTTATGTGCATTTCATGTTTAATCATTCTAATAGAATAAGAGTTTAATGAATGCATGTGGATTTGATTATTGTAGAGGGTTTTGAAGGTTTAATTTTCTACAACCGATTCACCCCCACTCTCAGTTTTCTTGTTCATTTCAACAACTGGTATCAAAGAAAGGCTTCTTGGAAAAGATCTTAACCATTTGAGGTAGATCCATGATGGAAAACAAGGTTGCTTTGGAATACCCTAGATTCAATGACACGGATTATGAATTTTAGAAGACAAAGATGGAATGATTCCTGGCAGCTCGAGGATATGAGATTGAAAAGGCTTATCATACTACATACACTCCATCTCCAAATGGTCCAAGTACAATTTTAGAGATCAAAGTGCATGAGATCAATGCTAAGGGAAGATTTATTATTGTGAATAATCTTTTAAAAACTGATTTAGTAAAAGTTATGAGTTTGAAGACTACTAAAGAGGTTTGGGATAAGCTAGAAATAATTTATGAAGGAGATCCAAAGTTCAAACAAGAAAAGTTGTAGAACTTGAAGGCATAATTTGAAATGATGTGGATGTTTGAGGATGAAACGATTAAAGTCTACATACAGAGAATTGATGAACTGGTCAGTTCTATGAGAGGTCTAGGTGCAACAGTTAAAGAATCTAAAGTAGTAAAGAGAGTTATCAAATCTCTTCTTGATTGCTATAGTGAAAATTTATTTGCTATTGAGGAAAATGTAGATTTTGACAATTATTCTAGAGATTATTTGATTGGTACACTAACTGCATTTGAAATGAGAAAACTTGGTTTGAAGAATGATATAAAATTAGATACTGCTTTCAAGGCTAACAAATCAAAGGAGGTTGAAGATTCAGATGGAGAAGATCTTGATGAAGTGGAAGCTAACTTTGTAAGGATGAAGAATGGTGTTAGGTCTCAAAAATTTAGGTTTGAACCCAAGTGGTTTCCAAGCTCTTGAATTTTTTTTGGCTAACGTACAAGGCCAATTAATGTAATTGAACCTTCTACTCTTTAGGCTATGCTAAACCTAGGTGGGTGTACCTATGTAAATGATGCAAATTTGAACTATGTTTCCTACTTAAGCAATCTATCCACAATGGCAATTGGGAATGGAAAGATTAAATCCTAATTTGGTATAAATTGTATAAGCAATATCAAGGTGAATTTTATGAATATGTTCGGTTAATAGATGTAAGGGTTTGAAACAAATTTGATAAAACTAAATGATGAAATGGGGAAGACCAGTGCTTTGTTAGGTAAATGGAGTCAATGGAGTATTATGATGGATAGCTAATATCGTCTACAATTTTGGTTGTTTGGCACTTGTGAATATTTATAACTTGTATAAATGTGCAAATAGGTAACTGACAGACTCTTCTTATGAATCCCAATGATATATTTCCAAGTTATTGTGATTACTTGAAAGAATTTAATCATTCCTTGAAGGATCCAATCAAATAAATCACACAAGAACAACAAATCTGTTTTGATAAATTGAGTATATCCTTGATATATTAATTTGAACTATAGGGAAAGACCATTATGGAACAATATGGTAGTTTATCAACTACAAAGCTCTTCTTATTAATCCGAATGTTACTTCCAAGTTACTGTAATCAATTTAAAGGGGTTTAATTCTTTAAAAGAAACCAGTCAACTAATCACACAAGAGAAGAAAATGTTCCTCAATGAAACTGAAATATCAACTTGGATATGTAGATTCAAATAACAAAGAAATAACACTATGGAGATAGCCCAATAGTTGCTTAATTTAAACAAACAACAGACACCAATATTGAGTCACACAAATTAATATTTTCCATTGATTTCTCCAAAATTTTATACATGCATCATGGTCTCCAATGTATAATCTATATGGTAAACATTTTAAAAGTGTCCTTTGTATATCTCCTACCCTACTCCTAGTTCTAATTCTACCTTCCCGATGCTATAGTTTTATTTCACATATATACATTGTAATTTTAGGGTTATGACCCTTCGCTTGTTCACTGCATCTCTTCAATATTCTTCTTCTTTGGCAAATTAAATATTTTAATTAATCTTCATCATTTTTGGAAAAATAAAATATTTAATTAGTTGTCTTTGGAAAATTAAATATTTTAACCTTAATCTTTATCTTCGTAACATCCGTTTAATTTAGTATTAATCTTCTTTTGCTGGAAACTTCACTTTTAAAAATAATCTCCCACTTATAACTCCCCTAGCGAAAGTATTTCACTTCGTAATTAAAAGAATTCCTTGGGAAAAATAATTACCCATTTCTTTATCCCCAAGTAAAAGTATTTCACCAAAATAATACTTTCTTATTCATCGTGGTGCACCTGTATATATTTTTTATCCTTTGGATTTTCTCACTTGTACATTATTTTATCGCATGACATGTTACTTTATCAAAAATTGATGAAAACATTTTATTTTATTTCACTTCCCGCTATCTCGCACCATCATTTTAATTTTCGTCATATCACAATAAACAATTTATTTTACTGCATTCCCACTGATAGATTTAAGACATCTAGCGGTAATGCAGGAGTACTCACCGCTCAACTACACAACCACTAGGGTTTGCTCACGGGACCGTGGTATTGGCCTTTTAGCATATTACTCAACATTCTGAATGTTTGCAATCAAATATCTGCAATCATAATTACGTTGACAACTCCTTACGTGGGCCGTTTTCTTCTATATGATCCTCCATCTATTGTCTCTCACATTGGGTTCCTTTATTTAAATGTTGAATTCTATGAAGCTGTAAGGTAAACGACTTTCTAAACTTGAACCTACAATTTTTTCCTCTACTATATGTCACTAAAGACGCCTCTACCAACTTTAAAATGCAGTGCTTATTGCTCATGCTTAGACCACAACTTTCTTCAGGAGAAATTAATCTTAAATAAAGAGTATCGAATGATATCAATGATCAGTTTGTTGTATCGAAAATGACCAAAGGAAACATGACTTCTCCACTTATAAACAAGAATCTCCACATAAAAGTCAAATTGTATGTGGCTATATGGTACTGTGTAGGAAGAGCTGCTTGGGTTTAGCCAACATCCAAAGAGGTTGAGTATGTCTTTGTGTTATTAGGAATGTAAAGGACATACCCTCCATGGACTTCTCCCTGTAATCTATAATAATCTGGGGTACCTCTGCATTTCCTCAGCTGAGAACATTGATCAAGCAAAGTGAAAAGGGAGAACACATCTTAAGTACTGCACACAGTCCCTCAAGCATGCCTGCCTTTTATATGAATATATTGACTGTAATTTTATCCACCCATCTGATATATATACTTGATATGCTATGATGTGTACCAACATTCCTCATTTGGAAGCTTTACCATTGAAAAATAAAGAGTATTGATTCCTTTTGTAATATCTTCTAGATTTCCAAATTTTTCTTTCACTCGAAGCGGAACACAGTTTAAGAACTTTTCCAAATCCATCTTTTTCTTTTAACACATAATTGTTCATGGTTTTCAATGCTCTTATTTGAGTAAGTTTATTTTAGCTCTTTTAATCATGATTTATTCACAAGAATTCCATAATTTTACAAGTAACTCCTTAGAACCATTGTTTACTCATTTGCAATGTATTTTTTAGCTCATGTATTTGTTTTCTTAAACTAGTGATTACAAATAGTAAGCTTTGATTCAACTTTTCAATTGTCATCTCATCACTTGCATTTACTCTTATTGGTGTTTGTTAACCGAGGCTTTGCTTGGTATTTATTTTTTCTTCATTTCCCTTTACACTTAGGCATTTCAAATTTGTCACCTCCAATGGTTTCAATTGTTGGTGTTATCTAATTCAATCACTCTGTCAAGTACTTCATTCAAAAATTCTTTTTGCACTATGACCAAAATAGACCAAGTAGCCTCCAAAATTGCTTTGTAAAATTTATCAAATGATCTCCTAAATCCATAAAAATGTACCAGTATGTTGAGTTATGATAGGGGAGTACGATTGTAGAACAAATTGGCATGAAGGCATCAAAATAAAAAATTGTTAATGCTCAAAGTGGCTTATCTGGATTTTTTTATAAACTACACTCTGTCAAACTCAACTGAAACTCATCAAATTGCCTCTTTGGAAAAATATCAGATCTGATTCTTAGAAGTTGCCACCCTAGGGATTCGTTCATTTAGCTCACATGGACATGTAGGAAAATGGGTTTTTCTTCAATATTCTTCCTTTACAAGATATTAAAAATAAAACTTGACCACTCTGTAGCTGTCTGGAAATGTAGTCATCAAATTGTGTAAAACCCATTTGGTTTTATTTTTCTAAAAATATCAAATGAATTGCTTAATACTGCTTTCCAAAGTTGACCTACTTGGTAGATTTTATTGTGTGCAGACAACAAACCTTCGCAGAATCCTTTAGTTTGGCCCTTTGAAACCCAGTCAAAACCGATTGTATGAAGCTGAAAATTGGTGTGCACACTCCCATATGTTGGAAATAAATTCTTGCAAAGTGGTTTGGAATGAAAATGAACAAATCCAAAGTTATGATTTTTCAAAATGTGCTCCGTAAGGCTGATTTTAGAATTGAGTTTTTTGAGTGTCATATTAAAATTGACATGGCATCTTCAATTTTTTCCAAAATTTGAAGGTTCCAACAGTGGCTCTGTCTGGGAATGTATGCCCCCTGTGGGCATAGCAAGAATCCAGGCCTTTGGGAGAGCAGACCAAGTGTTTTATTTGTTGAGCAACAGATTCAAATTATTTTTTATCATGAACTGATATGGTTTTGAAAAAATTATATCATAGCTGATGGCACAAGGCCACCAAAATGAAAGGCCTATACTTTCCTCTATCATAAATTTTATTTTGATTTGAGCTCAGTGAACTCCCCTTGAAATTATTCATCTCATTTTTTTTTGTCATAAAGATACTCGTAGCTCCTTCCACTATTCCGATCTGGGTCATGCATCATGAAATGATATCCTTGCTGATTTGAAAGCTGGAAACATTCATTTTTCATTATATAGTTGGGATTGATTTGCACAAGAAATGAGAAATCATTATGAGGCCCTTTATGCAACCAAGAAATATAACCTTCATGTGCATGGGAAGAGAAACAATCATGATCATCTGTGTCACTCATCTCAACACTTGAATTCTTCTCACACAAATCTGAAAGCTCTGCGATATCAACACTGTTTGAGAAAAAAAAATCTAAAACATTTTGCATCTCTTCCATATCACCATTTGGAGATGGCACTGAGTTTTGATTCATATTTTCATTATCATGCATATCTAAACCAATCAATGTTGGATTCCTATCATCCATGGTATGAAAATAAATTTCTTCTCTACATGAGCCCAAAACTTTTAAATCACATATCTCTTTTTGAATAGATATATATTATTGATCAGCTTCAAAGGTTTCTCCATCACTTTGATAAATGCACATGGATTCATATGAATAATTGTACAAAGTACTTTCACTATCAAAGCAAATGTTGAATGGACACAAAAATTTAGAATCATCCTTGTCTGCACATCTCTAGTATTCAAGAGCTAGCAAATCTGAAATTTGCTCACTGCTGAGTGAACATGTTTCTTCTTCTATTTATCCCTCTTCTTGATCTCCATAAGAGCTGAAAATATCTCTTTGTTGTAAATCAAGCTTCACATGATTGTCCTCAAACTCTTCTTCATTGTGACATGATACACAATCCACTTCTATTTCAACTTCCAATTCATCAACATAGCAATTTTCAAGATCATCACAATTACTCTCTTCACATGTTGATGTACTCTCATCTTCATTTGAGCATGTTTCATCCTCATCAATGAGTGGATTTGAATACACCTCTTCTTCATCAAATGTATCTTCATGGTTCTCAAATGTAGCTGGAAGTATTATTTGTTCACTGTCAAGTGTACTTTCCTCTTCTATCATATTCTCCATTGTTCCTTCCTCCTAATCTTCGTAAGGGCTGCAACAATGGTTTAATTGCAAATCCACAAGATTATGATTAAAGTCTAGATTTTCAATGGATTCTTCATAACACTGATAACCACAATCTGTTATGTATGAGATATCCTATGTATCTTCGTCATGCAAGATTTCATAGCAATTATTTTCACTTGCACATGTCTCATCTTCTAGTTGTATTGTTTGATCAGTTTCTTCACACTCATCAGTGATTTCTCGATCCTCATACCTTTTATTTTCTATAACATTCATTAGTTTTCCTACCTGTTCAAAAGATATTGGTTTTAATGATTTAGGCTAGTAAATTGAATCAAGCTCATATGACCTCATAAACTGATCAACATACATGGACTTATCAATCTCATAATTGAGAGGTATTTGTGTAGGGATAACAATAAATCGTTCGATTAGAGAGTTTCCAGATTCTCCCTTGTTTCTTCTGAAATTAAAAAATGCATCCAAGGGAGATATGTAACATTCTGATTCAAAGTCTTGATTTTTTTCTTGAGTATATGAATGCTCACCACCTTCCTCCTCAAATTGTTGATTCTAATATACATCTTGTGGCAGGTCTTGATTGACTTTTCCAAGAGGGCTGGAATTGTGTTGCACATTTTGATATGGTGTTTGGTATTGATATGGATAATGCTCAAGACATTGGCTGTATTAGTAATCTTGATAGCTTACCAATCTTTGTCCAGGATGGATAGGATAAGCATTTATTTGTTTTGATGATTGTGGTGTATAGATGTCCTACTGTGAATAATATGCATTACTTCCATTACAAAAATTATCAACTGCATTATGTGGCACTTGTGGAGTCTAATGTCTACTTGCATTTACACATTCATCCTCATTGTATATAGGTGTATATCATGATATTTTTTAGGCAATATCAACTTTAAACTATAACACCTTTTGAGCCAATTCTTCACTTTCTCTTGTTGGTTTAGCCATTTGCAATTGTTCCATCCATTGTTCAGCATTCTCCCTTAGCTCAATTAAGTATCCTGGTATACCACAATGTGTATAGGGAAAATAATAATTTTTATGCATATTTCAACTTGTACTCTTTATTTCTGACTGGCACTACTGCAATCTCAAACTATTTATTGTATTCTTCATCAAATTTGTATCAAAGTCGCCACCTACTTTTCCCAAAAGTAGGAAAATGATTCTTTTGAAATTATTTTTTATTTTCCCCAATGGAATCTCCTCACTCCAAGTGTGAAATTTATATTGAATCGTCAAATGGAAAGGCTTGAACAGAATTTTCTAAAGTTTCTCCCCAACAAAGTCATTAAACTGTTAGGTCTCAAAAACATAGGTTTGAACCACAAGGGGTTGCCAAACTCTTGACACGTTTTTGGATAATGTACAAGGCCAATTAATGTAATTGAACCTTCTACTCTTTAGGCTCTACTAAACCTAGGTGGGTGTACCTATGCAAATGATGCAGATTTGAACTATGTTTCCTACTTAAGCAATCTATCCACAATGGCAATTGGGAGTGGAAAGATTAAATCCTAATTTGGTATAAATTGTATAAGCAATATCAAGGTGAAGTTTATGAATATATTCATTTATCAGATGTAATGGTTTGAAACAAATTTGATAAATCTAAATGATGAAATGGGGAAGACGAGTGCCTTGTTGGGTAAATGGAGTCAATGGAGTATTATGATGGATAACTAATATCGGCTACAATTCTAGTTGTTTGGCACTTGTGAACATTTATAACTTTTATAAATGTGCAAATAGGTAACTAGTAGACTCTTCTTGTGAATCCCAATGATATCTTTCCAAGTTACTGTGATTACTTGAAATAATTTAATCCTTCCTTGAAGGATCCAATCAAATAAATCACACAAGAACAATAAATGTGTTTTGACAAATTGAGTATATCCTTGATATATTAATTTGAATAGGAAAACACCATTATGGAAATAGTATGATAGTTGTATCAACTACAAATCTCTTCTTATTAATCCCAATGTTACTTCCAAGTTACTGTAATCAATTTAAAGGGGTTTAATTCTTTAAAAGAAACCAATCAAATAATCACACAAGAGCAGTAAATGTGCCTAGATGAAACTAAAATATCAACTTGGATATGTAGATTCAAATAACAAAGAAATAAGACTATAGAGACAACCCAATAGTTGCTTAATTTCAACAAACAACATACACCAATATTGAGTCACACAAATTAATATTTTCCATTGATTTCTCCAAAATTTTATACATGCATCATGCTCTCCATTGTATAATCTATATGGTAAAATTTTTAAAAGAGTCTTTTGTATATCTCCTACCCTACTCCTAATTCTAATTCTCTCTCCCTGATGATACAATTTTATTTCACATATATACATTGTAATTTTAGGGTTATGACCCTTCGCCTGTTCGTTGCATCTCTTCAATATTCTTCTTCTTTGGCAAAAAAATATTTAATTAATTTCCTTTGGAAAATTAAATATTTTAATTGATCTTCATCATTTTGGGAAAAATAAAATATTTAATTAGTTTCCTTTGGAAAATTAAATAGTTTAACCTTAATCTTTATCTTTGTAACCTCTTTTTAATTTAGTAGTAATCTTCTTTTGCTGGAAACTTCACCGTTAAAAATAATCTCCCACTTATAACTCCCCTAGTGAAAGTATTTCACTTTGTAATTACAAGAATTCCTTGGGAAAAATAATTACCCATTTCTTTATCCCTGAGTAAAAGTATTTCAAAAAAATATATTTTCACCAAAATAATACTTTCTTATTCACCATGGTGCAACTATATATATTTTTTATCCTTTGGATTTTCTCGCCTCTACATTATTTAATTTCTACATTATTTAATTGCACGACATGTTACTTTAACAAAAAATGATGAAATATTTTTATTTTATTTCACTTCCCGCTATCCCACACCATCATTTTAGTTTTTTCCGTATCACCATAAACAATTTATTTTACTGCATTCCCGCTAATAGATTTGAGACCTCTCACAGTAATGCGGGAGTACTCACCGCTCAACCACATAGCCACTAGGGTTTGCTCGTGGTACCACGGTATTGGCCTTTTAGTATATTACTCAGCATTCTAAATGTCTGCAATCGAATATCTGCAATCATCATTGTGTTGACAACTCTTTATGTGGGTTGTTTTCTTCTATCTGATCCTCCATCTAATGTCTCTCACATTGGGTTCCTTTATCTGAATGTTGAATTCTATGAAGTTGTGAGGGCAATGAATTTCTGAACTTGAACCTACGATTTGTTCCTCCATCGTATGTCACTAAACATGACTCTACCAACTTCAAAATGCAGTGCTTATTTCTCATGCTCAAACCACAAATTTCTTTAGGAGAAATTAATCTTAAATAAATAGTATCAAATGATTACAGTGATCAGTTTGTTGTACCGAAAATGACTAGAGGAAACACGAATCTCCACACAAAATTTGAATTGTATGTGGCTATATGGTACCATGTAGGAAGGTCTGCTTGGTTCGAGCCAATATCCAAAGAGGTTGAATATGTCTCTGTGTTATTAGGAATGTAAGGGACATACCCTCCATGGGCTTCTCCTTGTAATCTGTAATAATCTAGGGTACCTCTGCATTTCCCCAGCTGAGAACATTGATCAAGCAAAGTGAAAAGGGAGAACACATCTTAAGTACTACACACACAGTCCCTCAAGCATGCATGTGCTTTTCTATGAATATATTGATTGTCATTTTATCCACCCAGCTAATATATATACTTGATATGCTATGATGTGTACCAACATGCCTCATTTGGAAGCTTTACCATTGAAAAATAAAGAGTATTGATTCCTTTTGTAATATCTTCTATATTTCCAAAATTTTCTTTCACTCGAAGGGGAAAATAGTTTAAGAACTTTTCCAAATCCATATTTTTCTTTGAACACATAATTTTTCATGGTTTTCAATGCTCTTATTTGAGTAAGTTTATTTTAGCTCTTTTCATCATGATTTCTTCACAAGAATTCCATCATTTTACAAGTAACTCCTTAGAACCATTGTTGACTCATTTGCAATGTATTTTTTCGCTCATGTATTTGTTTTATTTCACTAGTGATTACAAATAGTAAGCTTTGATTCAAGCTTTTCAATTGTCATCTCATCCCTTTACACTCAGGCATTTCAAATTTGTCACCTCCAATGGTTTCAATTGTTGGTGTTATCTAATTCAATCACTCTGTCAAGTACTTCATTCAAAAATTCTTTTTGCACTATGACCAAAACAGGCCAAGTAGCCTCCAAAATTTCTTTGTAAAATTTATCAAACGATCTCCGAAAGCCATAAAAATGCACCACTATGTTGAATTATGATAGGGGAGTACGATTGTAGAATGGATTGGCATGAAGGCATCAAAATAAAAAAAAAATTAATGCTCAAAGTGGTTTATCTAGCATTTTCTTCAAACTGCACTCTGCCAAACTCAATTGAAACTCATCAAATTTACCTTTTTGGAAAAATATCAGATTTGATTCTTAGAAGCTACCACCCTGGGGATTGGTTCATTTAGCTCACATGGACATGTAGAAAAATGGGTTTTTCTTCAATATTATTCCTTTAAAAGATATTAAAAATCAAACTTGACCACTCTGTAGTTGTCTCGAAATGCAGTCATCAAACTGTGTAAAACCCATTTGGTTTTATTTTTCTAAAAATATCAAACGAACTGCTAAGGCTCTAAAACTTTACATGAAATCACATTAAGGTGTGAAGAATTTGAAGCACCAATTTATTTGTCATGATATCTTTTCACTTTCTTAATATTGCTTTCCAAAGTTGACCTACTTGGCAGATTTCACTATGTGCACAACAAACCTTCACATAACCCTTTAGTTTGGCCCATTGAAACCCAGTCAAAACTGATCGTATGAAGCTGAAAATTGGCGTGCACACTCCCATATGTCATAAAAACATTCTTGCAAAGTGGTTTGACATGAAAAATGAATAGATCCAAAGTTATGAATTTTCAAAATGTGCTCCTAGGGCTGATTTTACAACCAAGTTTTCTAAGTATCATTAAAATTGACATGGCACCTTCAAATTTTGCCAAAATTTGAAGGTTCCAACAAAGGGCACCAACAATTACAAAGGTAAATTACCTTTTAAATGTTCTAGCTATGGTGAAATAGGTCATTATCCTTCAAGATGTCTAAAAGAGCTATAAATAATAAGAACAAGGAAAATAAAGGAAAAATGATTAAGATAGCCTACTAGGTGAGAGAAGATGTTGGTATTTCTGATGATGAATCTGTTTATGGAGATCTTTATTATGATGAATGCTTGTTTTTGGCTATAAAAGAAGAATCTGGTTTTGATAACCTTGAAAGTTGTGTGAAGGAAATTTCTTCGGAGAAGAAGGATAAGGTTGAAGGTAGTTTGGTATCTTCTTTTCATGCTAAAGAAGATAAGAATTAGTAGGTTGTCGACAGTGGCTTCTCTAATCACATGATTGGAGATAAGAGTAAGTTTGTTAAAATTGAAAATTATTATGGAGGATTAGTTAAATTTGGAGATGATCTAGGAGATAAAATTTGTGGAATAGGTTCAATCAGTTTTGATGGAAAGCATAATACTGATAATGTTTACTATGTTAAGGGTTTAAGGCATAACCTTTTGAGTGATGGAAAAATTTGTAGAAAAGGGTATAATCTTGTGTTTAAGGATGGAACATGTGAGATCTAAAAATGGTTCAGAACTATGACTGTTGTTGGCATCAAAACAAATGGAAATATTTATCGGCTTAAGGGTACTGATGGGCATTGCTTTATGTATCAAATTAGAGATAGTTGGTTATGGCACTAGAGGATGTGCCACACAAATTTTGATAATTTGGCAATAATTAATTTAGTTCATGTAGTGAAAGATCTACCAAGAATCACAAAGTCTATCGACGTTGTTTGTGAGAGTTGTCAATTTGATAAAAAAAAATGAATAGTTTCAAGGGAAAGGAACAATCTGCTACCAGACTACTGGGATTAGTGCATATAGATCTTTGTGGTCCTACAAGGGTGAGAAGTCTACGAGGTGAAAAGTACTATATGCTTTTGATTGATGATTATTCTAAAAATAACATGGGTTACTTTTCTTAGAGAAAAATATGATGCATTAGATAAATTCAAGGCATTTAAAGCTATGGTTGAGAATGAAATGGATTTAAGAATCAAATGTTTGGTGTATTACAGAGGTGGTGAGTTCACCTCCAATGAGTTTAACATATTTTTTGAAGTTCATGGAATAAAGAGATATTTGTTTGTGCTTAGAACTCCTCTGCAAAATGGAGTTGTTGAAAGGATTAACCAAACTCTTCAAGAAGCTACAAGGACTGTGATGAAAGAGGAAAATCTAACAGAACTATATTGGAGAGAAGATATTCACACTATTGTTTACATACTTAATATATTTCAAGCTAAAGATAACAACACAAAGAATCCCTATGAGCTATGGTATGGAAGGATTCCTACACTAAAGTACTTTAGAGTGTTTGGAAGAAAATGTTATATCAAAAGAGAAGAAGAAAACTTAGGAAAGTTTGATGCAAGGTCTGCTGAAGGTATCTTCCTTGGATATTCTATTAGAAGAAGAAAATATTTCAAATGTTACGACAAAATGTTGAGAAAGATAGTTGAAAGTGGAAATGTTAAAGATAATGAAAACTTGAAGAATTCAATTGTAGTGGATGGATATGTGTCAGATGAACCTAACTGTAGAGAAGTTGAGGAAGAAATGGCTGATAAACAATAAGTGAAGAATGAAGAGGAAGAAACTCTAGAGAAGACCCCTAAAACCCCTAAGTATGTGCAAAAGAATTATTTTGAAGATCACATCATTGGAGACAATAGGAAAGTTGTATTGATGAGAAGGAAAGTTGTCGAAGTTGAGGTAAATTTGTGGTTACTTTATAAAGTTGAATCTAAAACAGATAGTGAAGCATGCAAATATGAACTTGGATGAAGGAAATGGAAGAACTTATGCATATAGAGAAGAATTAGGCCTAGGAATTGGTTCCTAGACAAAAAAACAAAAAACATTATTGGAACTAAATGGGTGTTTAGAAACAAGTTGAATGAGAATGGAGAAGTAATAATAAATAAGGCAAGACTTGTGTGTAAGGGCTACTCACAAGTGGAAGGTATAGACTTTGAGGAGAATTTTTCTCTTGTGGCTAGAATGGAAGCTATCAAAATTTTTTTGGCATTTGCAACATATAAATACTTTAAAGTTTATCAGATGGATGGGAAGTTTTCTTTTCTAAATGGAGAATTGGAAGAAGAAGTTTACATGGAACAATCAGAAGGATCTCAATTGTTAGATCAACTGGATATGGTATGTAATTTGAATAAGGAACTATATGGATTGAAGAAATCTCCTAGAGCTTGGTATGCCAATATTTTTCAATCAAAGATTTGATTTCAACATTCAATTTCATGTCAAACTTTGAGAGTCAACCACTAAAACTTGAACATTGGTTGATTGGATCACTTTCTATACTTTCTCTTCTTTTTGTTGCTCTTACTAATGTTTTAGGATGTATTTTTAGAATTTCACTAATATTGCTTAACATTATTTTATTCAAAGTTTCTTTATTAACTATAGCAGCTATTTTAGCTCATCTTGTTGCATTCTTATCATTAGATTGAATATTCTTTCCAATAGTCTCAATGACACTAGTAATAGTAGACATAACATGTTTTAGTGATTAATCTTTTCTTCTTAGTTTAATAAAAATTCCTAACTTTTGTTTTAAGTATGAAGGTGTTCCCATTGATGTCAATAGGAAGTCTATTGACTGGTGTTGTCATTGATTTCAACTATGTGTTAAGGAAGTTGTTGCATTGTGAAAAAGAGGAAAATAGGTTGATGCAGGTTGTGCATGTATAGTTGAGATACTGAAGAATTGTTGTGAGTAAATGGAGCTATCATTTTGTTGCAGTGTCTAAAGATGAGTTGGAATGATGAAATGTGTTGAGATGTTGTCTCTGGAACTTGGTCTCCAAGTGCTTTTGATAAAATTTGATAACTAAAGAAAATAGTGTTATGTAAGTGGTCAGTGTGTGCTCTGGTATTGTGCTTTTCATTTCTTCTATGTTGATGATGTACCTATGTGGATCTAATATTTTTTTCATGGTTGTTAGAGGTTGCTATATTCTAAATTTGGGTTTTTGGATCATTGTACAGTGTGAGATGTTTTCACTAGTATGTAAACCAGTTGTTCAATGATTTTCTCTATGGCATAGGAGAAATTTATTTGTTCCACATTTCTCTTTTGTTTGGCTTCAGGTTGTGTAGATTTGAGAATTTTCTTATAATGCTTGTATCTCTTTGTATTCAATTTTTTACTTGATTTGGTGTAGTACAAAGTGAGTTTCATCTATTTTTATGTAAGGGTTACTAGTTGTTTTGAGTTGAAGTATTTGAATGATGCAGGTTTGGATGAAGTCATTGATGAATCTCAAGTACTTTGTGATTATTCTAGATCATGTTCAAGTGAATTTTGTTGTTCAAAAGTTTTGGATTGACTTAAGGAAGCATGTACTTAATGATTGTGGTGTTTAAAATAGGTATTGGGCGACCTTGTGTTAGTACTACTTGTAAAGCTTGTAGAAGTGTGTTGAGGTGTGTTGGTATCTATTTGGGTCCTAATCAAGTACTTTTGTAGGTCGCCTTCATTCCTATCCTCCGCGGGAATGTTTAAGTGTCGACCTATTTTGAATTTGTATGTTTAATGGATAGTTGTCGACCTTCTTTGATGGTTTTGAAGGTTTTTGAGGTTCAAGTTGATATAAATAAGTATGGTGTTGCTATGAGTTGAGGTATGAAAGAAGCAAGAAGCAAGATAGATGTGAGATTGATTCAAGTGATGTGTGTGATGCAAATTTGAGTAGAGAAGTGTAAATATCAATGTTAGGGTTCCTGAAGGTAGTGAGCTAAAGGCATACAAAATTATTCATGCAAGACAATGAAAGTGTGCGATAAATTATGGTGGATTCCTTTTTGCATTGAGAAGTGTTCTCTCTATAACATTCTTCTTCTATCTTCTTGTATTTCTTTCTGTGGTCTAGCAGGTCTTGGTTGTGAGCCCTTTTGGACAATGTGTCCTATTCTGGCAGTGAGACCTTTTGTACTAGTTTTTTTAATTACTTATATTGTGAGCTAATTCTCACCATAGTTTTTCCCTCATTAGTTTTTCCACATAAATCTGGTTTTTTCTTGTGTATGGTATTGTGATTCCAGTTTATATTTTTGAAATGTTAAGTAGCATTTCTAGGGCGCCGTACCCTTCACATCGAGCCACAAGGGCCAAAAAGGAGCAAGACTAAAAATAAAACATTAAGTAAATAGAAAACAAAGACAACCCACAGACATCACAAAGACCATAGAGAGGTAGTCGAAAGATAGGACATCGACACAGGCAACAGCTAACTGGCGTTGTCCTAATTTTTGAGTAGGAGGTCCACTGCATCATCTCTAACCCATTCTTTGTTCTCCTGACTGTTATTTCCCTCCATCTCCTCCTTAATAGCATTAGATAGGGTGCTAGTGACAAAATGGACCAACTTTATGGTGAAGCAAGTCAACCCACAAAACCTTTTGTCAAGCTTGTCCATTCTCTTCTCCAAATCACAGGGCTCCTCCCCAATGTCCATGGTCCCTGGGACCTCTCCAAGCTCTTCAACTAGGGGATGTGGAGAGTGAGAGGCGGAGCCATCTTTAGGAACCTTGTTGTCCTCAGGAGTAAACTAGGGCCCCTCCACAATGTCATCCTCATCATCCTCAGTTTCCTCTTCCTTGTACTCTTTGCTGACAGACCGCTCCTCCTCTGAATCCTCAATAATCTGCCTCTTTTACCTATTCTTTGCAAGCCTCCCAGATCTCCTTCTGTCATTTTCCCCACTAGTCATCTCAGTAGTCCCCACACTAGGGTCTCCTTTGGAGCCTTTCCCTATTATGTTCTTGCCCTTTCCTTCCCTAAAAATTGGGTCTAATGTACCTTTCTCCTTCCCTTTTTTAGCAAAGGTGGCCTTGTAGGACGATTTCATCGGAGTGGAATTCAATTCATAGAGACCCTCTGCTACGCTAGCATGAGCCTTACCCGAACCACCCTTAAGTTTCTTGGTGGTTATCTTGGCTTTGGGATTCCCCGCAGTGCCCGTATTGGATTTTCGGGGAGGGCTTTTAGACTCGGCCAGGGAAATATTCACAACCGACAGGGGTTCAATATCCTCAATGCCCACAGTCGTAATAGCTTTAGGAGGACAAAGGGTCGGGTGAAAGTGATAAAGTCTCAGAATGAGCCCTTGATGGAGCGAGAGCAGTGGGAGATCACTGGGGTTAAGGTTGGCTAACTCTTTGCATTTTTCAACCGATATTTCCAAATCCATTAGAAGAAAGAAAGGAAAACTAAGCAAGATCTTGTGTCTTAAATGATTTAACAGGGGGGAGTGATAAAAAAATTAGGTTTTAAACCTACCTTCCAAGATGACCTACTTCATCAGCGCCAGGCACACCTAATCCCAAGGCTTCGAGAGAGCTTCTCTCTCAAACCCCGACTGGTTCCGCACCGGAGCCTCATCTCCTCTGAAAAAAGCTTTCAAGCTTTCGTTATCTAGTTTCTTGGTGTGTTTGGGGTATTTTTTCCACTGCACTATAATCCCATGGCTTGTGCTATGACTTCCTCACTAATTTCAAATGAAATTCCTCCCATTGAGACCCTACGATCCTTCCATGAGTTGGCAAACTGGCCCGACAAGTTAGGGTCATGGCCGACCAATATCTCCATAAGAGGAGCAATGCCACCTTCCACATAGATGTTCCAAACTGAAGGATTATTTTGGAACTCATCTTAGTTATCCGACTCAGTCCTCACCCACTCGCCACCCATTTTTCCAACCTGTACAGGAAGCCCAATAGTTTGCAAATACCAAATGCAGAAGCCAGCAGGATAATGGATAATTATCACATTGTATTCATTTAGGCAAGGTATACAACGATGGTTAATTACGCCAGTGTACAGGTCGCATACGCGGAAGGGAAAATCACTATAGGGTGACTTGACAATGGAATTAATGAGGATCTTGGGATGATTGCGGTGAGCAAGGCAGGAATTGGTGGGCATGTAAGCTTCCTTCTTCTTGGAGAGAATCTGCAAAAAACAAGGTAGCTTGGCCATATGAATAAAAATAGAAACCATCCTAAAGGTGCCATTGGAGACTCGTGCTAAACTAGCTAGCACAAAGACACTAGAAGGAGGCAAACTTTCATAATGAAGAGTCAAATCATTATTAAAACTCTCAAACAAACTGATGCAAGGATGAGATAAAACAAGATATCTCACAATCCCCAAGAGAATAGATGAACAGTACGGCTCCTCAGATTCATTGAAGTCACGTCCTTCCATCTTTCCTTCATCAAGCCACCTTTTTTATTCATGTTACTATCCTTCAAATTTAAACCCCACCACCTTTCTATCACCTTAGTAAGCGAACCCATCCACCAGGTCCAAAGGACAGACATGTGGATCCTCTAGTCCTTGCCCCACACATGAAAATCTCTAAGCCTATAGTGAGTCAAAAAATTAGATTCCCTCCACTTGTACACCATCTTAGTATTAACACTCATCCACCAGACCCCCAATAAAATCAGGTGGACCCCCCATTCAGCACGTGTCATCCAAAGATTTAAAATCATTGCAATACTTGGTTGCTTTGTTCCCTTGCAATGATAGCTTGATTTTTGGCGGTAACCTTTCCATTTTCCTCCAACATTTAGCAGAATCCTAGCAAGAGCCAAGATTAGCCAAGGCATCCGCCACTTGGTTGCCTTCTCTAAAAATATGTGTCACATTTTTATCCCTAAATTTGGATAAAAGGAATCTGGCATCCAACAATATATCCTTAGTATTCCAGCCAATTAGTTTGTATTTATTCACAGCATCCATAATAGACTTGGAGTCTCCTTCGATGTGGAGATTAGCAATCCCCAAAGAGACAACAATTTTGAGGCCCATTAGCAGCACACGAGCTTCTGCCACTAAAGAGGATTGGATCCCAATACCTCCAGAAAATCCCACCACCAGATCCCCCCCAGGATCTCCAATTACTCCACCAATACTTGCCCTGCCTGGGTTGCCCTTAGCAGCCCCATCAAAATTGAGTTTAAACCAGCTTCTATCTGGAGGCTCCCATTTTGTATTTTTCCTTGCTAAGAGTTTTGAATTGTCAAAAGAGTTAGCCTCTAATACCTGATGCCATGCCTTGGTAATTCTTATTTTGAAATCCAATGGCCCCATCTTCAGGAGTTTCCCATTAAAGAGAGAGATATTCTCCTCAATGAGCCAATCTCCAATGCCGAAAACATCCTTAGGGCTCCTCTCAACATTCTTGAAAACCCTATTATTCCTCTCCTTCCACAAACACCAACCCAGGACAAGAGGGACCTGATTCTAAATTTTACCAGGCAAAGGTTGGGAATAGGGACCATACCAACCCAGAATGAACGATAAGAGATCCTTGCTCATAACCCAAGGGACATCAAGTTTCTCAAATTCCAGCCCCCAAACTTCAGCAACAAACAGGCAGTGTAACAAAAGGTGACTGACAGTTTCCTCCCCACTCTTACAAAGAAAACATCTATTGGGAATACAAAAAACCCATTTCCTCAAATTGTCCTGGGTAAGAATCCTATTATGATAGGTCATCCACCAGAAGAAATTAACTTTAGGGACCATGTGGTGATTCCAAATCTTCTTCCAAGGTTCCTCAACATTATTTTGGTTTGACAGCAGTCTGTAAATTGACCTCACAAAGAGATCCCCCTATTTGTCAAAGGTCCAAAAAAACTCATCCTCTCTGTCATAGGATGGAAACTTGGTGCTAGAGAGAATCACCTGAAGGGACTGAGCTAGACAACAAAGCTCTTGAGACTGGCGGCAGCAGAGGATAAGGTCTCTCCAAATCCTAGCTCTAGGGGGTACAGAAACATAATCACTGATATGGATGCCAAATAATCTCTGGACTGGACCCATCATAGCCCTAAAGTCAAAGCAATCCAAAGGGGTGTCAATTAGCCAGGTATCTTCCCAAAATGTGATTCTATTCCCATTTCCCATTTTCCATTTAATCCCTTTCCTTAATAGGCCTTGTGTGCTGCAAATTCTCCTCTAGACTAATGAACCCTGGGGGTGAGACTCCGAGAGACAATTGATCAAAGGCCTATTCTGAAGATATTTGGAATTCAGAATTTTACACCAATCCTTAGTGTTCCTTAACTGATCCCAACCAACCTTGGCCATCAAAGCCTTGTTAGAGTTGGAAATTGTCCCGACTCCTAGTCTGCCACAATTTTTGGCCTGGCAGACCTTTTCCCATTTCACCAAAGCAAGTTTCTTCTTTTCCTCAGTCCCAGACTAGAGGAAATTCCTTTGAATTTTTTCAAACTTATCAGCAATATACTTAGGCATATTAAAAATGGAGAGGAAATAAGTGGGGATACCTTGGAGAGCCGTTGTGAGTAGTTGGAGTTTGTCAGCATGGCTTAGGATAGAGCCCTTCCATCTAGCCAATTTCCTTTGGATCCTTTCCAGAATCAAGTTCCAGAAATCAGTGGTAACCTCCTTAACCATGAGGGGGAGCCCAAGGTAAACTGATGGGAGAGATCCACTAACACATCCCAGGACCGTAGTCACCCTGGTTTACAAATTAGACATGCAGTTAAAGAAATAAATCATGTTTTTATTGTAATTGATGCTTTGACCAGAACAAGAGGCATATTTGTTAAGGTGAGCTTTCCATTTCTTGGCTTCCACCACAAAGGCTTTCCCAAAGAGAAAAGTGTCATCCACAAATTGCTACACAACAATCAGATCCAAGGAGGAAGCCGCTCTAATGCCCATAATAGAGCCCTCTGACAGAAGACCAGTGAAGTTCCTGCTGAGCACATCAACAATCATTATGAAAAGATAGGGAGACAAGGGGGTCTCCTTTTCTGATCCCTCTTCCAGTAGAGAAGAACCCAAAGGGGGATCCATTAACAATAATAGAGTACTTTACAGTATTAACACATTCCATAATGAGTTTGATGACCAAATTGTTGAAACCAAACTTAGCCAAGACCTTCGGGATGAAGTCCCATAACACTTTGTCATAAGTTTTGGAGATGTCAAGCTTGGGAGCCATCTTCACATAATTACATCTATCCATTGAGTGGATCAGTTCATGGGTGGTCAAAGTAGCATCAAGAATATGTCGTCCAGGGACAAAACCCTTTTGAGTAGGACTAATGATTTTATCCAGAAGAGGTTTGATACGGTTTACTAAAATCTTAGAAATGATCTTATAGAAGATGTTACAAAGGCTAATAGGTCAAAAATCAGTCATAGATTGAGGCTCACCAATCTTGGGGATATGAGCGATGAAAGTGTGGTTCAATTGTTTGAGGATCTTACTCGATTTGAAGAAGTCCCTGGCCGCAAGCACTAGGTCCCCACCCACAGTATCCCAAAAAATCTGAAAGAAATTCGAAGGAAAACCATCAGGCCCCAGGGATTTGAAATCCTCCATGCTAAAGGTAGCCAGGTGAACTTCTTCCATAGAAAAAGTACTAAGAATTCCCATATTATCTTCCCAAGAAATGGTGGTGGGAAGATGGTTGAGAATCACACTGTCCAAGGCCAGATTCAGCACCTCAACTGGGGCCGAATAAGCCTCCTGAAAATAGTTAACAACACAGAGGCCAATTTGAGCATGATCAGAAATCACCTCCCCAGTAGCATTAGTCAGCTTAGAAATTTGATTCCTTTTTCTATGCTTGATGGCTGAAACATGAAAGAAGGAGGTATTTCTATCTCCTTCCTTCAACCATTGAACTCTTGATTTTTGCTTCCAAAAGACGACCTCATTTTTGAGAACCCATTCCCATTCCATCTTGGTTCCCCATTCTTGGTTGTGAGTCCATTGATTGTCATCTCCCTCCTCCATTTTCTTTTGTAAAGTCCTCAACTCTCCTTCTAACAAATTTTTTTTTTAAACACATTCTCGAACACATTCTTGTTCCATCCTTTTACCATTTTTTTAATATGTTTAAGTTTGAAGAAAATCCTATACATGGGGGAGCCTTGGACAAGAATATTCCACCATTCAACAATTTTATTTTTGAAATCAGGATGAGAGTTCCACATTATCTCAAAGTGGAAGGGAAAGGGACCAACAACACAACAAATATTGGTGGTTAGCAAAAGGGGGTTATGGTTAGAGACTGTCTTGGGCAAGGTTATTAGATTAGCATCTAAGACATTAGTCCAATGAGGAGAGTAGAGGAAGCAGTCAAGCCAGACTTGAATTAGGTTACCACTAGCCCATCTATTAGACCAAGTGAATTTCTGGCCCAAGAGCTCAATATCAACTAAACCCGAAGAATTCAAAAAATTAGCTAGGTCAGACATGCTATCAGAGTAATCCAAAATGCCACCACTTTTTTTTGATGAAAAGAGGGGAGAGTTAAAATCTTCAGCAACAAGCCAATGGCCTCCCCTATTTAGATTAATTTTAACCGCCATGCCACAAAATACTCCTCGCATTCCTCTGATTTGGAGCATAAATATTGATTATAGACTAGGATTCACCAAGGTAAGTGAATGAGGCCCCCACACTATTTTTACAGTGGAATAATTCAGAGCCCCGAAAATTGGATGGGTTCCAAAGCACAGCCAGACCCCATGAAGCACCCTCAGCATCACTGTAGACATAAGATGCATTAGGCCAAATAAATTTAGCAATTTTATCAAAATTAACCTTCATCATTTTGGTTTCTTGAAGTAGGAATACATCAATCTTATGTTCCACAATATAGTCCTTCAGAGCACGTTGTTTGTGGGAGCTATTGAGCCCATGAACATTCCATGACATAATTCTCATTTCTGACCTTTTTTTGAGGACACATCCAATGTCCTCTGCTTTCCCAGTGCAATCTCATTTGTCGTTTCTCTCATCCTAGTGTGCCTCTAAGAAGGTCTCCCTGGCTTGGAGTCACCTCCTACATTTGCCTTCTTCTTCCTTCCTTTTTTCTTTGGCATTATCCATATCCCTTCTTCCATAGTTTTCTCAAGCTTCAAACTCCCCATACTTTTTGTAGATTCATCAATCATACCAAAGCTCTCTTCCTCCCAGATTTCACCATCCTCAATCAATGCCTCACAAGTCCCCACAGAGACTACTTCAAACAAAGGAACAACAACCAAAGAGCCAGGGTCTTGAGTCCCCACAAAGACCACCGCAACCAGAGGATCAACAACCAAAGAGCCAGGGTCCTGATTCATATGGATAGACAGGGGTTTAACAACAGACTCCAATAAATCACTAGGGTCAGATAGTTCAAAAGGTGGACCGACAAGGGTGGGTGAAGGAAAAGGATCCTCATGTGCATGAGCAGCACTCGGGGGAACAAGCCCAGATTCATCAGATGGACGGGGATCATTTCCAGAAGGAGTAGTGAGATTTTCCACAATACAATTAACCTTAACCTCCTGACTGACGGTAGATTTATAGTCAGAAATCAGATGCCCAACTTTAGCACATTTTTGACAGTATACCACAACTTCCAATTTATGTTATGTGCATTTCATGTTTAACCATTCTCATAGAATAAGGGTATAATAGATGCATGTGGAATTGATTATTGTAGAGGGTTTTGAATGTTTAATTTTCTACAACTGATTCACCCCCCCTCTCACTTGTCTTGTTCATTTCAACAAATTTTTCATTACTTTTCCCATTTTCCACATTCTCATCAATTGCATCATTAGTTGACATTGAAATGATAATTTTTAATGATAAAAAAATCTTTTTATAATCTATTGGCATGCATTCTTATTTGTCTCCAAGAAATATTAATAGGAAGATAATCCAAAACATCTCTTTCAATTTTAAAAAAATATTTTCATTTTTAACATCACATCTTGGATTTTCATTTTCTTTTCAACTTCAAGACAATTTTTGTTTTCATCAACAAAACAATTTTTATTTTCATTTTCAACAACAAAAAGATTTTCATCTTAATTTTCAACAAAAAAAACTATTTTTATTTTCATTTTCATTTTCAACAACAATATGTCTAAAATCTTCATCTCTACAAATATTATCAATTTCAATATCATTAATTCCAACATCTTTGAAATCTCCTATAAACAAAGTTTTCATATTATTCAAAGGTGGATTTGAAGATGTACCTAAATTTGTGCCTATTGAAACATTCTCCATAGAATTGAAAGGGAAATTTGAAGACATACTAGGAGTAGTTTGTATAATCGTATTATTTTTCACATTCACCTCTTCCAAATTTGTATCGTCTATATCCATGGTCTTGTCAATGTTTTGATCTTCAATAGTTGTGGAATTGGATGCTTCAACATTATTCATTGATCGAATCCTCATTCTTCTCTCTCTTTGTCTTTTACCTCCTCTCTCTTTTCTTGAATTTATTCAAGGGTGAATACCTTCCTATATTTCTTCTTATTATGACATTGTGATTCCATGATTACAAAATTTTGAAGTAAAAATGAATGTCAATAGTGAAAGTTTTCCTTATTTGTTGCTCCTTCAAACAAGTAGAAAATGAACACAATTCCACTCAAACACTGCCTCAATGATGCCTCCTTTCAAAATTGAAATCAAATCCCAAGTTGAAAAGCCTCTACAAGACAAAATTTGATAGAAAATAGTGAAATTATCGTTGTCATCCTACACTTTCAAGTTGTAGAATTAACATTGTTCTTGTTTAGTAGTAAAAATTAAAAAAAAATCAAAAACTACTCAGAATCCTATTTATAGAACGATATCCCATTTTATGAAATAAATTACAATAAATTACATTTTTGAAAACTAGACTCCAAGTACTACATTTTATGATCAGTCTTTTTTTAAGATTCTATCTCTAAGTGCTTCAAATTTTAAGGTCAAATGTGAAATATTCTGAAAAATCAGGGAAAACACTTCCACTTCATCCCCAAAGTCATCTTGACATTCAATTATTTTATCAAAACAATCTACTTTGGTTCTATGATGTCATAACCAACTCATTCTTATAATAACACCATATGATCCTAATGGAGCTACTACAAAATAACCTCAATTGAAAAATTAAAAAATAACCTTGGCTTCAAATAGACATTTTTCTACCTAAGCTCTAGACCAACTAGCATATTTGATTGACTAGGGTTTAGCCATAAATCTAGCTCTTATAATAATTTCCTTTAATAAAATAGGTGATACAAATTTTTATGTTGCACAAGTATCTATTATAATTTAGATAGGTTTCAAATAGTGTACCCACAACCTCAATAGGAGTAATTTGATATTCACCTTAACAATTTTCATAGCCACTTGAATCCTCTCTTGAAAACTTATTTGTTGAGAAGGCAATGATTGACCCCTATAAAAATTCATTGGATTTTTATTGGTAATTTATTTGCATAATGAACTTCTTCACAATTGAAACATCCACCTATAGGTCCTTTCTTCTTGACAAGTTGATCATTCTTGAAATTCTCTCTTTTTCTATTATCTTTGTTCCTTTTCACATTTTGTGATTTGTTTCTATTATTACTAGATTCCTTCCCATTTTTCTTTAGTTTAGAATCTTGATTCCATCCTTTATTTTGAATGAAGGTAATGACTTGGACCAACCAAACTTCTTCCTCTCAATATTCCATGATAGACTTCATTTTGTTCCTAATTTATAGCCTTCTCAAATACTTGGTCCATGGTTGGACCGTGAACATCAAATTGACCTCCAATTTAACCATTTAGGCCCATGATGAATCTCCTTATTCTGAATCTCTTATCCTTATAATAGTGAGTAACATACTTCAACAACCTAGTAAATTTCCCCCAGCTTTTTATGACTAACATATCACCCTATCATAGATTTTGTAAATTGGTTAGCTTCTTCTGTGTAGCTCACATTCTTCTTAATTTAACTTTTAGCTAATTTTTTTTTTTTTCCTATCATTTCCTTTATTTTTCCCAATCTTTGATTCACCCATTTCCATGTTAAAAAAACACAAAGAGATATATCTTGATATTTTCACATAGTAGAATCGCAGGCCCTAGTGTTTGAACTATTCTTTAATACCACATGTAATGACCTCACTAGTTCATTAATTAAGAAAAGTACCATAAAAAATAAATATTGAATGAAATTGCATGATTTTATTCTTTAAATTATCATATTAAATATAATTAAAATAATTTTAATAACAATACTCATTCACTATCATTTAATTTTACTAAACATTATTCTCTTCAAATTTTGTTATGTTTTGAGTATATCCTGTCAAGAATTTTGGTAAAAAAATATTCCCAAATGATTTTTTCTTTTTCAAAGATTCTCTAGTGTGAGTATATTCTAACTAATCCATGGAATATTCTAGCGATGGTTGGATGTCCATCAAATTTAATATAGTGAATTGTTGATGTCAACACCATGCCAACACTCTTTTGAAAACTTTGGTCCCTAACGGTTGATAGTTTTGATTTTACAATCCAACATTGAAGGCTCATAACTCAGTCATCCAACCTCCTTTTTTAAGGGCACACACAATCTACTGAGAGGGGGTGAATCAGTAGATCCAAGCACAACAATTCTAGAAAGGTTCCATCACATCTACTTTATAGTTTTTTTAGCATGAACAACATTGAACCATACAAGTTAGTAAGAAAAGCATAACACAATATAACACATGTAGTGTAGAAAATTGTATCCCTTCACATTTTCACACTTGTTTGGGCTCTCCTAATTAAAATGGACATAATTTGCCTTAATTTAGTGTTGAAAAATGTATCCCTTTACATTTTCACAATTTTTTGGGCCCTCTTAATTAAAGTGAGCTTAATTAGGCTTTAATAAGCCCTTTTATTCATTTATAAGCCTAATAAATTACATTTGGGAAACCCGATAATAATTAGTGCCAATACATAACACTTTACATTGAGTAATGTGTGTTCCAGGAATAGGGACCTAGGATCCTTTCGCCCATGAGTGAATGGGTTTTCCCTAGGCCTTTGATCCTAAATTTAAAATATGTTTTTGGCGATATTTTAAGGCCCCCAAATCCATATTTCATTGTTGTCTTGTAATATTTGAATTTCAAAAAATTAAGGATACCTACCTATAAATACAAGGTTATTTTCAAAGTTTCACCTAGTGTTTTTCAAGATAACTTTTATGAGATTTCAAGAGAAATTTCACAAGAGAAAAGTTGATGATCAAGAGCATTCAAGAGTAGATATATCAGAGATTTATTGCAACAATCAAGATCTATTAAATATGTCAAATTCTTCTTGCATCATGCATATTTTTGGAGCTAACATTGTGATGTAGGTTTCAAGATTAAGTCCAAGCATTCAAATCATTATTCAAGTATCAAGATCCACATCCATTGAAGCCATTTCATGAAAGCTGTAGACCTTCCAATATCTCCACTATCAAGGTTTCTACAAGGGTTTATTGAGTGATAACATAAAAAATTTCATTCTTCATTTCCTCTTTCATGCTATATTTCATTCCAAGGTTTGATTACCAAAATGAGGTTTAACCAAGGAAAACCCCCATTCACCAAAAATAAACAATTTTTCCTCTTATGTTTGTGATTGCAGATTTAGATTGAAGAAGGATTGGAGACCTTTTGAAGTGCAAGATTAGAAAATTTGTCATTGCTATCAAATCACAGAATCTAACCTATTGATTTGATTTTTGACTTTCTGACACTGAAACTTGGACAAATCAAAAGCTACAAATTAGTATCAGAGGCTCTCAAAAGTTGCAAAAAAATCTTGATAAAAGGCCCATTTTCCCATGGGTGAATGAGTCCCAGTTTTCCTTTGAAAACTGACTTTTAGTGACTAGTAAAAATATTTTTGCCCTTCTCAGATCTATAATCTATTTTCCAATTCTACTAATATTGAGTTTAATATTGTTGTTTCAAGTTTGAATTGGCATAAATTGATTGATTTTCTATTTTTATTTTTCTCCCAAATTTTTTGTTTGACCTTGACCCCAATCCTCAAAGCATAAGGAAATCTAAAGATTATCACATTGAGTTTTTAGTCAATTCTTTGTGGGGATCTCATTCCCTAATGAAATAAAGGAAAATAGGTCTATCTATTATCATATTGGCGAACCCTCCCCTTCTTTTAGACCTCATTTTTTGATGTTTCATTTTGGTGAACTTGATGTTTGAGCATCATAAATTTATGATTTTGGAGTCCATTTTCAACCCTATATCTAGTATTTGCACTCATTTGCATTACATTGCATTGATTTGCATCTCATTTAGGGTTGTTTACTTGAATTAGTTTAAATCTTGTTTAGGGTTTTAGGTTTGCATTTTTTCATTCTTTAAAATCTAGAAAATTCAAAAATATCAATCATCTTGCATAGTGTTTACATAACATTGCATGATCAATCATTTACATCAAAAAATTGAATCCAAATTGCATCTCAAATTAGGTATTTTTTCTTGTCATTTAGCATTATTTTGCACTTGCATTTAAACCTGATTTTCTAGAAATTTGAAACTGTAACCACCTATCTAAAACAAGAATCTGAAAAGCATAAAAATCAACTCAAAAAACCTGTAAATCAATTTTTCAAAACCCTAAAGTGAGACTCATTCTCCTATGGGTGATTGAGTCCCTGATCAAGGCTTTTTTTAATTTCTAAGCATCAAAAACACTATTTCTGCATTTTGTGTTCCTGCATTTAGTCTATTGTTTCAATTTCCAAAGTTTTTGTTATTTGAAATTGTTCATATTAAGGTTAATTTGTCAAATTTAGTGCATTGTTTGAATTCAAAATTACATCTAAAAGAAATCATTTTTAGGTTTTTGCATAGCACAATTAGAAAATTATCTTGTTTTAATCTAAAAATTACAAAATGTGTACATCCTTCCTTTACAATTTTTCTAAGAAAAAGGTTTAATAACAAGGATAGTGGTCACTCTTCCAAAACTTGTCCCAGCTATGAGAGTCTATTAGTGTAAGAAGATGAAAGCATTAGCACATCTCTTAATACCACCTTGCCTAGTCTCCATTCACATCCCACTTGTGAGAATATTTTAATGCAAGAGAAAACAACTATGGATAATCTTGACAATCATAAATATTCCTCTCCCAACACTCCTCTCCTTTGTGAGGAAAGTGTTGTAGTATTAGAAGAACCAAACATTGAATGCTATGAGAATTCTATTTGTGAATCTTTTGAAGAAATCTTAGCTCACAAGGATGAGATCATAGATACATTTCTTAACATTACTTTACCCCACCTTCAATCATCCTTAAATATCCCTTTCAATTATGGAAGTGATGTGACAAAACAAGAGACAATCAATAATGACCCTATTCCTCCTAACACATTCCCTCCTTGTAAAGGAAAGGCATTGATGTTAGAAAATAAAATCGATGACCATCATAAGGATCCTATTCATTTTTCATCTTGTAATAAATCAATTATCAAACCAAAAAGGAAAGTGCATAAGCGTTATAAATCCAAGAAATAAAAGAAGCATGATCCTCTTGAATACTTAGATGGCCTATTAAAGATATCCAATACTGAGAATTATTTTTACACCCTTTTACATTGGGGATTAATCAAATTACCACCTAAACTTGAAATATTATCAAAAAAAAAAAATGATCAAAATGGACCATATTGTGCATATCATAGAATATTTGGACATCATACTAATATTTGTCATGATTTACAAGCACTACTAAGAAAATTTGAAAAGAATCCAAGTTGACTAAAATGCATGCACTTTGCTCCTTGCCATGTGATAGTTGTAGGATCATAGCATACTCACTATTACATGTTTTACATTCATTCTCACCGCTTATCTCAGCCCATCCTTGTCCTACACTTAGTGGGGGCAAGGAGTTAGATAGCCTTGTCCTATTTTGGCACTTGATGTTGTCTCTTTTGCTAGTTGTCTACCTTTTGCATATATTGAACAAGATTGGGATGCAAATGACCTGCTATAGGTTGAATTGCATGTGCCTTACTAGTATTGTCTTTATTTATTATTTTCATGTTCTTTGTGTGATTGCATGTGCGTAATGTGATCCCCCGTATCGTTTAGTTTGACATGTTTTATGTTCATTATTCTAATTGTCTTGTGTTTTCCTTTCAGGGATGATGCAAGTTGTCAAGACATTTAGGTATCTTCCATGTTGACCCAAAATATTTTCTTTGTTTTTTCTCTCTACATGTCATTCTTCATGTTCCATGATTTATTTGGGAAATGATGAAATTTTTGAGCTCTATAATAACATTGTAGCAAAGACATATGTTGACCCCGAATTTGTGGATCCCCTATGTTATTTTGGGATTTCATTTTGGGGGAAGCGCCTCCTTTTTCATGATGTAGCTTCATTTGGAAACATATTCTTGACATAGGTCTTTCCAAATAAGCTCTCATTTCTTGTTTAGCATTTATCATTGGAAACTTTAAAGTAATTTCTCACAGCATGGTGTTTAGAAATTTCTTTAAAGGGGGCATACATTGGCATTATCATTTTTGAAAACTTTGACTATATCTTATGTTTCATAGTGTGGTATTCTTACTTCTTGTGATGTGTCCTCTTCTTGGTGGTGTCATTGGGTTTGATGTTCTCCAAGAGTGTGACCTTTCTTGCCATACAACATTCCTCTTAGTGGTGATGCTACACATTGCATTCCCTAAGCCAAGAGTGTGACCTTTCTTGGCATACAAAATTCCTCTTAGTGGTGATGCTACACATTGCATTCCCTAAGTGGTGAATCTTTTATCCTAGACTTGTCCTCTCTTGGAGACATTAGGCATAATGTTTCCTAAGAGGAGACCTTACATGAACTAAGCAAAACCCCTTTGAACATGTCTTCTCCTATTTGCAATTTTTTCATGTTTATAATAATGTATCTTGCCAAGCCTTGTGAAGCTTGAAGTTACAACCTTTTTCATGGTCACTAAGCATAACACACCTTGCTTGCTAGTGGAGCCATCTTTGTTCATAAGTGTTTAGCATAATTCAACTTGCTAATCCTTATGAAGCTCTAAATTTGTATTATGTGGTTCATTATTAAATTTATCAAAGGTATAACTTTGGTATGGTATGGGAGCCTAATAAAATTCTCTTATTTTCCACTCTTGGGGCTCACCTAGTGGACAATGGATTTCACTAGATCATGTGAGCATGCATTCTTGTTTGCATAGTGGACAATAAGTTCCACTTGTAAAAATTTTTGGACAAACAATTGAGGGTTGATCCACATTGAGTTGCATAGTCGAGGCTTGATCCACCCCTCTTTTTCTTTTTCCTTCCTTATTTTAAGTCTTTCACATTGTATGATTGAGTATCTTCTTATTGCTGCATATATATATATATATATATGTTTAAAATATGCATGCCTCCTTGTGTCTTTGTTGGTTTTTTCATGAGATCTTAGATCTTTGGGGCTTGATCATTCTCTTTGACCTTTTCCATCTTATCCTTCCAAAAATTATACAATTAGACCTCTCTTGATTGTCTACTTTAGTGTGAATTTGATGTAAGGTCATTCTCTCACTGAAGTGGGGGCTAAATGTAGTGTAGAAAAATGTATCCCTTTACATTTCCACAATTTTTTGGACCCTCCTAATTAAAATTGACTTAATAATGCTTTAAATCTAGTGTTGAAAAATGTATCCCTTTATATTTTCACATTTTTTGGTCCCTCTTAATTAAATTGAGCCTAATTAGGCCTTAATAAGCCCTTGTATTCATTTACAAGCCTAATAAATTAAATTTTTCAAAGGGGAAACTCAAAAATAATTAATACCAATTAATAACACTTTATATTGAGCAATGTGTATTCTAGGAATAGAGACCTAGGACACATTCTCCCATGGGCAAATGGGTCCTCCCTAGTGTTGCAAGTTGTGACCCTTGGTCTCCTCTTCCTGTGGTATGCATAGTCTAGCGCAATTCTTGGGCTCCATGACATGGTTTAATCACCTCTTGTGGATCTTGATCTTGTATAAATCCAACGGTTGTATTAGGCATTAACAGGTCGATCTTTTGGTGCAACGACAGTTGCCTATGCAACAATTGGTAAGAGAGGGAAGGTCACAGGATCGAACCCCGCACTTGCACTAGGGGAGATTGTTGCAAGGTGTGACCCTTGGTCTCCTCTTCTTGTGGTAGGCGTAGTCCAGCATGATGCTTGGGATTTGTGACATGGTTTAACGGCCTCCTATGGATCTTTATCTTGTATAAATCTAGCGGTTGTATCGGGAATTAACAAGCTGATCTTTTGGTGCAATGAAAGTTGCCTATGCAACACCTAGGCCTTTGAACCTAAACTTAAAATATATTTTTATTGTTATTTTAAGGTCCCCCAATCTATATTTCAATTTCATCTTGAAATATTTAAATTTCAATAAATTAAGAATACATACAGGGATAAATACAAGGTTATTTTCTAAGTTTCACCTAGCATTTTTCAAGATAACTTTTATGAGATTTCAAGAGAAAATTCATAAGAGAAAAGTTGATGATCAAGAGAATTCAAGAGAATATATATCAAAGATTTATTGTAGCAATCAAGATCTATTCATAATGTCAAATTCTTCTTCCATCTTGCATGTTTTTGAAGCTAACATTGTGATGTAGGTTTCAGGATCAAGTCCAAGCATTCAAAGAATTATTCAAGTATCAAGATCCACATCCATTGAATCCATTTCATGAAAGTTGTATACCTTCCAAGATCTCCATTATAAAGGTTTATACAAGGGTTTGATGAGTGGTAAGATAAAAAAAATCATTCTTCCCTCTTTCATGCTTTATTTAATTTCAAGGTTTGATTACCAAAACAGGGGTTGACCAAGGCAAACCCCCTTTCACCAAAAACAAACAATTTTTACTCTTGTGTTTGTGATTGTACATTTAGGTTGAAGAAGGATTGAAGACCTTTTGAAGTGCAAGATTGAAAAGTTGTCAAAGTTGCAAAAGTTGTCAAAGTTGTTGTCAAATCACAAAATCTAACCTACAAATCTGATTTCTGACTTTTGGAAACTAAAACCTAGAAAAATCAGAATCTACAGATCAGTATCAAAGGCTTTCAAAAGTTGCAAAAAAACCCTGATAAAAGACCCATTTTCCCATGAGTGAATGAGTCCCAGTTTTCCTTTGAAAACTAACTTTTGGTGTCTGGTAAACACATTTCTTTCCTTCTTAGATCTGCAGTATGTTTTTTGGTTCTACTAATATTGAGTTTAATATTATTGTTTCAAGTTTCAATTGGCATAATTGGGTTGATTTTCTATTTTTAGTTTTTCTCCCAAAAGTGTTGTTTGACCTTGACCCCTGTCCTCTAAGCATAAGGAAATATGAAGATTCTCACATTGAGTTGATTCACCTAAGGTTTTTTAGTCAATTCTTTGTGGGGATCTCATTTCCTAATGAAATAAAGGAAAATATGTCTGTTTATTATCATATTGGTGAACTATCCCATTCCTTTAGACCTCATTTTCTAATGTTTCAATGCATAACTCTAGATTTACATGGAAACCCAAGATGGGAAAACAATGGTGATAAAATATCACAAGAAGGAATATAATAAGTGAAATTTATAATATGATGTAGGCACCGACCTACCACAAACACCAATCCCCAAAAGATTCAGTAGACATTGGAAGCTATAGGAGACACCAATCCGTACCAGAATAATACAATAGGTAGAACACCAATCCGTACCAGAATAATACAACAGGTAGAACACCAATCCTATCAGAATACAAAATAATAGTGGATTTGAAATTTAACTCTAACATGCACCAACAGACACAGTGATACTGGTGATCCCTCTTTTCTTCACATTTTTTTCATGTACCTTCCATTCATTATGCTTTCATATGACACACTTGTAAATTCCACTTGATTAGATTACATCTGGTACATTACAATGCATCTAAAAATTTGAAATATATACATGACATTATATTAACACCCTTCTATGTCAGCTAGGGATCCACACCAACCTAGACAACATAGGGTGGACATAAATTCAAATTACATGAAATGTGTGATACAATGGTCTAGAATTTTTGCCAAAAGAACTTGATGCCTTGCACCACCATGAGAACTTTAAGCATGTTATATCCCCACTCCACACACTTGATTTGAATTCTGCACGATTTTAGCCATTACCACACATGCCTAAAACTTTGAATAGCTTGATGAAACTTTTGATATTTCAAACTCCTTGCATATTGATCTGTGCCACTACAAACTCAGGAAATTGATAGAACTAATGTAGGAACATTCTCCTTCCAAATTGAAGAGCAACACTGCATTTTTGAAATAAATTCCACCCATATTAATTAATTTCTCTTCCCAAAAGATATCCTTCTAGATCACCACACTCATGTTGACTATATACCTAGCATGGTATAATAAACACATTAAATATCTGAAGGTAATCACACCACAATTGACATGATACATGATACCTAAATAGATCAAACAATCTACACACTCAAAAAACATGCTTTTTGAACCTTGAGACAACCTATAATACTAGTACTCCTATAATATTCTTTATTTTAACAACCTTCACATCTGATAGCCTTGACACCCCTTGATAACCACTATTAGTAACAAAGACCTGATGACATTATTTTGACATCAATGACAACCTATTCTCAACAATATCCCCCTTTGTTATTGATGGAAAAAAAAAATGTTGGGGCCACTAAACACACTAGAACAAATGAATGAATAAGTCTAAATGATTCTCGTGTTGTAGCATTCACTCTGCTATGAAAGATATGACAGTTAACTATAATTATACTTTTTGAGAAATCCAGCATTCACTCTCTCCTTAATTTAGAATTTTTTCGATTCAACACTTGAGCACCTTCTCCCTCTTTATTACTTCTGAGAAATTCAACATTTTGAGCTCACTTTCTCCCCCTTTGAGATCAATGGGAAAGGATCAACATCCTTTCTCTCCTAAACTAGTACACTACAATATTTGGAACCCTATTTTTGAATAGAGTCCCCCTGATTCTATGCATCACAACTTATAAAAAACTCTACAAGAGAACTAACCCTTCTTGTGGTAGGGAGACTAAGCTCCTCCTCACCCTGAGCTTTTCTCTTGAATCAAGAGGAGGGAATAAGAAATCCCAACTTCAATAAGAGAAACTCAAATATATCCTTAGGAAGTGGCTTCATGAATATATTTGCAATTTTTTACTATATGTCCACATATTCCAACCTTATTTCTCTACAACCTTCTCTCTCAAGAAACAATATTTGATTGCAATGTGTTTTGTTCTTGAGTGCATCACTAGGTTATTTGAAATGTTTATTGCACTTTTGTTATCATAAAAAATAGTGATAAGATCTTTAAACTCAACCTTCATCTCCTTCATGTTCTACTTCATCCAAAGCACTTGAGTACAACATGATGCTACAAAAATGTATTTATCTTTTGTTGTAGATAAAGAAACCGATTCCTACTTCTTACTCAAATAGGACACCAAACTATCTCCATGGAAGAATGCACCGCCACTTGCTCTCTTTCAATTTACTCTTTGGATACCAAAGACCAAATTCTTTAATGGCCTTCAAATACCAGGTATGTGCAGGATCATGATGAGCCAAAAAGTGGCAATGGGAAAAAAATTGTGTTTTGCATTGACTCAAAAATGTGAAAATCCCGAGTTGACTTATTTTAGGTTTGGGTGTCAATACATTACTCCAAAGCAATGCCCAAACCAAGATTTACAAATCAGATATCCGATCCAAATCGGATATCTGATTTGAGCTGCGTATAAATAAAAAAACAGGGGCCTTTTAAAATCATTTTAAACATTTTTGTATGTTGAAGAGGCGGACGCACAGTGAGAACTCCGATATTAGATATCCGATTTTACCAGATATCTGATTTGAAAGGTAAGTTTTAGATATTTTTGTTTTAATCGATTTTTCAACTAGATTTGTATAATTTTAAGTAGTTTTTATGGATTTTTTTTTTAAAGTAAGGTTTTTTATTGATTTTTATTAAAAACTAGAGTTTACAATGAATTTTTATTAAAAATTAATGTGTTTTATGGATTTTGATTAAAAACTAGTGTTGTTGATGTATTTTTATCAAAAACTAGAGTTTGTTATGGATTTTTGTGAAAAAGTAGAGTTTTTTTTGGATTTTTCTTAAAAACTAGGGTTTTTTTTACAATAATTTCATTTATATTGTGTAATTTCAATTAGATTAATTAGTTTTTAACTTTAATCAGGTATTATGGCTAAGAATGAAATCCATAAATGCCAAATGCTCCACCACCTCTGCAACCACCAATTGAAGACTTAATTGGTGAAAAAATGGAGCAATTGAGGGGCATTTGTGAAGTTTATAAGACAATCCCTTCATTATCCGAGATGAAAAACACATTGAAGGAAATAATTAAAAATATAGAAACCCTCTCCACCCAACATAATGTCTTTCATTCATGGTGAGAAGACATGAGGGAATATTATGCATGTGAATTGTCTTACGATGATGTGAAAGATCTCCAAATAACCAAAACCCAAATAGCCTCTTTATTCGTTAACCCCCACACCGGTTTGCCAGTTAATGTTAATAAACCAAAACTTTCTATAATATGGTGCACGAATAGGGACATTGTAGATAACTTTTGGGATCATTGGTGTATGGTTTTTGATAAACCATCGAACAACAATTTTGACATACCATTTTACTTTATTAAAAAAATATACGTTGAGTTTGTGTTAGGGCATCATGTCAATTACTTTGAAATTAAACCCTTCCAAGGTGTCGGTGGAGGTATGCCCTAGGATAAAATAGGGGCAGTTAGAGTAGTCTCATGCCCATATGTACCCCCTCCTCCCCTTCCTCCTCCACCTCCAGTATATCATCTAGATATTATCTAGGATGCAGCCACACAAACTATTCGGGCTATTAACTCTTTGAGTAGTCATTTGGTTTTGCATGCTTCTACAATAGCCTAACCACATTTTGGTGATGTTGGAAATGGCTTGAGTGCTGTTGCATCCTCCTCCTCAAGTCCACATATTTGTGTGCCACACACTTGCACTATGTGCCACCAGATATGCTTGGGTCCTCTTGTACATCCCGCTGAGCATCCCTTGGACACTTCTGATTATGACCTCCATGATGTGGACATTATAGATCAGATGTTGAGTAGTGGAGTGCACCCTATAGAGTCCTCTCCTACTAAACAGGGGGACATTGGAATAGTGACACGGGTAAGATTTAAGTTGTAAATTCATAACTTGCATTTGTTTTTAAATGAATATTAATAAGAGATAGTATCAAGTACTAATATGTATTTACATGGTCTATTTAATAGTTGATGTCTGAGGAGGAGCTCACACAAGTGACTGATAGCACCCTTAGGGCCATTTCATTTGGCCTTGACATGCACACAGTATATATTTTTGCACTCACTCATTTACATTTTTTTATTATATACTTGCTTGTCATTTGAATTGTCATTAATGAAATTATATAATAACTTATATGTTTATCTTATTTTCCTCTTGTAGGAAATACCTTGTATGAGTGAGGTGCAGCCTTTCTAGACTATGGAGGTGCAAAGTTAGATAAGGGGAAGGTAATTGAACTCAAATTGGATTGAATTAAGATTTTTAATATCTTATATTGATTATACATACATCAACATAGATTGGTAGTTTCATATGTACTTGTCATTTTTTATGTATAGGTAGTTATGAGCTATACATCATTGTTGACAAGTGTCACAATGCCTGAAGGAGTAGGTATTGGAACACCTCAAGGAGGAGGTGTCGAAACACCTCAAGGAGATAAAGAAAAAGATCAGCCTAAAGAGGTATGTGTTTATTTTATTTTGTGTTTGGTAAATATGTTCCTATTACAAATAATCGTAGGCGAACTTGGATCAATTTTATGTTTTTGTCCACATATATAGATTGGCATTTCAAAAATTGGTTTGGTATATTCTAGGACTCCTGGCCCTTTAAACATATGTATATTTCAAGTAATCAAGATTTCAATTTTAGAGTTCAATTAAAATTCAATGTATATTGATTTTGATGTTAATTATTCGATTTAAAATTATATAGTATAACTAATCTCAATTATGGTTTGAATTTTTCTTGTGCAGCTACCTTCAAAGCCAATGAGTGCTTCAAAGAGGCTCCATTTTGATGATCCACCAGTAGTTTAGGATGAGATAGACATTTTGTCATGTAAATTTTGAATAGATATTGAGATGGCATATGCCACATTTTGTAAAAATTTGTTTGAGTTGGCGTCGATGCCATTTTTGTATATGGAAATACACTTGATTATTGGATAATTTGATATATAGAAGTTGACAATTGAAATTTAATTTGTTCCTCATGTGCATGATCAAACTCTTTGAAAATTTAATCTTGAGCAATGGTTAAATATCAATATACAATAGCATAAAAAAGAATGGTTATATTATGTAGTTTATATCTATATCATTGATTACATTGCATTGCACATATTTCAAACTCAAAGAATTACTTCACATTGCATAACTAACAACTAGATGTCGATAGATGAAAAAAATTCAATTACAATATAGTTTTTACAAAGTCAACCTAAGCAGTTATGCAATTACTTCACATTGCACAACTAATAACTAGGAGTAGCTATCAATTGAATTTTCTTATCATGGAATTCTATGAGACCACATTTCTTTGAGGCTTTTTTTCAAATAGTCCACTACCTTGTCTATGCTACCACATTTTTCATACATGTCTACAAAAGCTTTTTATCAAACAGTTCACTGGCTTGTTGGTAGGGCTTATTGGAACTTGTATGCTCTGACCTCACTCAATCCTAAAACCACTTCATTCCCTCTTAATTTTTTTTGCTTAAACTTAAAACATCATTGTATTATTCTTCCCCATAATTTTGCTTACACTTTCTTTATAAAATCACCAATTTTCCCTTATTTTTGCCCCTTCCAACAAGGTTTTCACACTTTTACTATTCTTGGTTTACTCTTAATCACTCAAACCTCTTAAAAACCATTAAATACACCTGTTCCAATAGTTTCCAACAAGTTCCAACCTATTTTCATTCAACTTCTCAAAAACTCACTCTCTAGCCTTACTCAAAAGGCACAAAAATTTATGTTTCTTAATAGGGTAGCATTCTTAGACCACTCTAATCCCTTTATCACCCCTAAAAAATTGTTCCTACACCTACCCCTATCTAATTTATTCCCATTCCTTTGAGGTACAACCTATACAGAAGGAGGAATTTCCTTGTCAATTCATGAAAGCTTACATGTTTTAGGTGCTCTTGCACCATAGTCCCCGGGTACAAAATATTTATGCTACATAAATCACTCCATAGGTCTGCTCCTATCTTCTTCATAATCCCTTCAAACCTGCTCCAAGTCACTTGCATGGAAATCTTCCTCCGAGGGATTTTGCACCCTTCATGCTTTGTGTTGTCTTGGTTTTGCCATGCTTGATCCTTCTCAAATGGATCTTCTTGCTGCTATTTGTCTTCACTGACACCTGCAAATGGTGTTTCCCAAGCTTTGACACCTGCACACAAAAATTCAATACACAAAGCTAAACATCCATACATTAGTATCTTTATTTCATTCTCTTCCATAAGCTTTCGTCAACTACACATGTATCTTTGCCCTTCAACTCTTCTCTTCACAATCTTTCTCAAGTTATTTATGGTTAGAACCATCCCCATAGTAGCATACATCTTCCACACAACCAAATATGAAAACCAAGGACAATCCCCTATCCTAACACCATATTCCTCAAACTCTTCTTCTCAGCTAGCCTTCACTAGGCCACTCACCATCAACTCTTCCTCTCTAGTTTCCCACCTAATCTACTATTTGCAAGATTACACATTTGAAGGTTGATAGGTTGAGAGTTTAGGTGTGATCTATTTATTCTAAATAAGGTCAATCAAGACCATTTAAGGTGTATTAAGTTTAATTTTTGAGTCTAGGGGTCCAATATGCCAAAAATGCATTCTTGCTTCAAAATTGTCAAAATTGCCATGTAGTCTTTTGAAGGAAAATTATTAAAATTGTAAAGGGAACTGCAAGATAGGAGTCTAGAAGTTGTGGTAGGGTTGAAACAAAGGTGTTTGACTAGTTTTAATATTCATAGGTGTCTTGGAAAGCAAAGTTACATAAAAGTGAATTATTAACAAAAAGTTGTCAATTTTAGGAATTTTTTAAGAAAAATGAAGGGTCTTGGTAGTTGAAAAGGTGGTTGTGAATGTTGGGGAGTCTATTTGAATTCAAAACATGTATATAAATCTCTTCAAGGTTCAAAAATAGGTTGTTTGAAGGAAATTTTGTGAATTCCAATACAAGAGCAACGTTGATTTCTAGAAAATTACTATTTTTTCGCAACAAGCTATGGTCTCATGGATTTTTTTTGCATGAAAATCAGCATGGGAGTTCGGTTGGAGGCTGAAAACTACTTGTAAAGGCATAAATAAATCTTTTTCTACAACTCATACGACCAAACTGACTGTTCCATCACATCCATATGGGTACGTTTAGGTTAGGTATGGTTCCCTTTCACACCCAAATAGGCCGAAGCAATCCAAGCTACGTTCAATCAGTGAAATCCCTTAAGAGTCCAAAGTGCAAAAGGGCAACAATCTTTGACGGACTAATACTCAGAAACCGCGATGCTTATAGACTCTCCATCTGAGGCTATGGGATCATGTTGGGACCATCTACAATAACCTCTCTTGATTTTTGCTATCTCAGAGGTATTTTCCCATGGTGATGAGTTTTTAATTGAGGGAAAATTTGTCAGATGCAAGTAGTGTAGAGTTGCAAAGTGGTGCAACTTTCATTCTCCAACTTGTACGACCAAACAAACTATTCCAACATGTCTAGATGGGTACATTTACACTAGGGATGGTCCTCTTTTGCATCCAAATACACCGAATCACTCTGAGCTACATTGGATTGACGATTTCCCTTAAGAGTCTAAAGTGCTAAAAGGAAACAATCTTTGAAGGGCTATTTATCAGAAACTATGATGCTTACAGACTCTCTATTTGAGGCTATGGGATCGTGTTGGGACCATCCACAATAACCTCTCTCATTTTTTTCCATCTCAAAGGCATTTTCCCGTGGTGATGAGTTTTCAGTTGAGGAAAAAGTTGTCAGATGCAAGCAGTGTAAAGTTGCAAAGTGGTGCAACTTTCATTCTACAACTCATACAACCAAATAAACTATTCCAACATATTTGGATGGGTACATTTAAACTAGGTATGGTCGTCTTTTGCACCCAAATACATCGAATCACTTTGAGCTACATTGGACCGATGATTTCCCTTAAGAGACCAAAGTGCTAAAAGGTAGCAATATTTCAAGGGCTATTTCTCAGAAACCGTGATGCTTATAGAATCTCTATCTGAGGCTATGGGGTTGTCTTGGGACCCTCCAAAAAAACATCTCTCATTTTTTTCTATCTCAGAGGCATTTTCCCGTGGTGATGAGTTTTTAGTTGAGGGAAAAGTTGCAAAGTGGTGCAACTTTCATTCTGCAACTCGTATGACCAAATGGATTATTCCAACACATCTAGATGGGTATTTTTACGCTAGGGATGGTCCTATTTTTCACCCAAATACACTGAATCACTTTGAGCTACATTGGACCAATGATTTCCCTTAAGAGTCCAAAGTGCTAAAAGGTAACAATATTTGAAGGGCTATTTCTCAAAAATTGTGATGCTTACAGACTCTCCATCTGAGGCTATGGGATCATGTTGGGACCATCTATAATAACCTCTCTTAGTTTTTTGTATCTTTGAAGTTTTTTCCCGTGGTGATGAGTTTTCAGTTGAGGGAAAAGTTATCAGATGCAAGCAGTGTAAAGTTCTAAAGTGGTGCAACTTTCATTTTGTAACTCGTACAACCAAACGGACTATTCCAACACATCTGGATGTGTACGTTTACACTAGGGAAGGTCCTCTTTTGCACCCAAATACGCTGAATCACTCCGAGCTACATTGGACCGGTGATTTCTCTTAAGAGTCCAAAGTGCTAAAAGGCCATACCATCTATTGTACAGTCTATAGCTCGATGGTATGGCCATGGTAGATGTTATTAGGACTATATAAGGTGAATATGTGGGTTTAAAGAGTTGGAAAGGTTTGTATTTGAGTTGGTGAGTTGCCATGCATGGCAAAAATGAGTGAAATTAGGTGAAAAATGGTGGTTACAACATGCTAATTTCAATGAAATGTGGGGGGAAGCAAGATTTAAGGTTGGATCAAGCTTGTGCAGGTCCTAATAGATGTGTTTGATGAGTTTATAGGTTGTGGAAAGGTTGGAAACATTGATTTCCTTAAAAACCTCATGAAAGTTGCTAAAAATGAGGGTTTGTTGAAATAGAGCTTTATAAAGCATATCTCACCAAAAACAATTATGGTTTTGGTAGTTTGGTAGGGTTTTTAATGTTGCCCCATCAAAATTTTAGGTTTGGGAAGTTTTTAAATATGAGTCTCTTTGTAAAATGGGCCTATTTTAGTGAAGTTGCACCCAATTTTGGGTTTGTCAAATTGGAGTTTGAATCATCTTTAATCGTAATTGTGTTGTTTAAATCCACCTAGCTCTTGCATCAAAAAACTCTTACCCAATCAACTTGAACATCATGCCCACCCAAATACCTTGTTTCCACTTTGCTAGATCAAAGACTCGATTACATTGGAAATGACCTTCACATGACCTTTTTACATTGTTTTTGGAAAAAGTGGCAAGCCACTGTAATTTATTATATATAAATAGGAGATATTACAAAACCTGGTTCAAACAAGCATAACAAAATGAAAGAACTAGGAATAAAACCTCTGGTTGTAGCTCAATTAAGTACAAAAATCTCTTACAGAATTGTCCCAATAATAGTAACAAAGCATACACTGGTATGACTATTTCAACCTATGAGTTTCCAAAATACAGACCCCTTTACATTTTGAACATACCCTTTATACAATGCCAAACATTTGACCCATATTTCAGAAAAAAAACACTAGATATAGATTATGCCCATACATAGTTATGACCTTTTTACATTGTTTCACATTTGAAAATTCAAAATTTACAAAATTTTCCTATTGGAGGCATTCAGGGCACAATCTTCCACAAGAGTAGTATGTTGAAGTTCTGGAGTGACAAGAACATGTACAAACCATCAAGGTAGCAGTTAAACTACATACAATAGAAAAGATGATTGGAATAAAAGATGCTTAGAATAACCAATCTATATTATTATAATATGTCGCATACCTCTCCAAAAGGATCAGAGCTGCCTATTGTTGCAGCAGGACCATGATCAATCGTGTCAGAAATATCGCAAAAGTTGTCAAATGAGAAATCTATATTGTCACAATAGAAAATATGCTTATACTAACAAATCTATATTAATCTAAACAACTTGAATGATGATGAATTGGTAATGCAAACTATAAAAGATGCTTAGAATAACCAATCTATATTATTCTAAGGGTCCTAATTGATAGTGAGATGGTAATGCAAACTATAAAAGATGCTTAGAATAACCAATCTATATTATTGTAATTTGTCGCATACCTCTCCGAAAAGATCAGAGTTGCCTATTGTTGCAGCAGGTCCATGATCAATCATGCCAAAAATATCACAAAAGTTATCAAATGAGAAATCTATATTGTCACAATAGAAAAAATGCTTAGACCAACAAATATATATTAATCTAAACAACTTGAATGATGATGAAATGCTAATGCAAACTATAAAATATGCTTAGAACATCCAATCTATATTATTGTAATATGTCACATACCTCTCTGAAAGGATCAGAGATGCCTATTGTTTCAGTAGGTCCATAATCAATTGTGCCAAAAATATCGCAAAAGTTTTCAAATGAGAAATCTATATTGTCACAATAGAAAAGATGCTTAGACTAGCAAATCTATATTAATCTAAACATCCTGAATGATGATGAATTGGTAATGCAAACTATAAAAGATGCTTAGAATAACCAATCTATATTATTCTAAATGACCTAATTGATGATGAGATGGTAATGTAAACTATAAAATATTCTTAGAATAACCAATCTATATTATTCTAAATGGCCTAATTGATGATGAGATGGTAATGAGATGGTAATTGGTTCAATATTATGTTCAACATCTTCAATTCCAACATTTTCACCCTGAACATTTTCAATATCAATTTGAATAATTTCATTCCCAATTTCAATATCATGTTCAACATCTTCAAATCCAACATTTTCATTATCAATTTCAATATTTTCATTCTCAATTTGAATATCATGTTCAACATCTTCAATTCCAACATTTCACCTTGAACATTTTCAATATCAATTTGAACATTTTCATTCCCAATTTCAATATTATGTTCAATATTTTCATCTTGAACATATTCAATTTCCTCTTCACTTGAAAGACCATAGGGCTCAGGTTCACCAATATTTAACATACCTTGTCTTGTCTTCCTATGACCTTCTCTATCTCTTTGTCTATATGCTTCAATTTATTCTTTTGTAAACTTTCTCTTAAGTTTTTGCTTTCGACAACTGCTACTCCCCATTATACCTCATAAAAGATGCTAAAAAATCATTGCTTATGATGGATTTGAGTAGAAGATGCTCCAAAAAGTTGATCTTGGTCTCTTCCTGTCTAAAACTACACATTTGTTGCCTATAAAGCTTGCAAAGAGAATGTAGGGTCCATTGGAATGCACAAAACGACCCACATGGGGTTTTTCTATGGCCCACAAATTCGATATCCAATAAAATCATATATCTGATTTGAAAAACATTTTAACATGTTTTGTAACGATAGGATTTTAGTGTTACAAATTAGATATCTGATCCAAATTAAATATCTGATTTGTGCACATAGACCTAAGGGTTAATGGTAGAGGGTAGAGGGTTTAAGGGTTAAGGGTTTAGGGTAAAGGGTTAATGGTTTAGGGTTTAGGGTTTAGGGTTTAGGTTTAAGGGTTTGGGTTATAGGGTAGAGGGTTTAAGGGTTAAGGGTTAAGGGGGTTTAGGGTAGAGATTTTAAGGGTTTAGGGTTTAGGGTCAAGGGTTAAGGGTTTAGGGTAGAGGGTTATAAGGGTTTAGGGTTTAAGGGTTAACGGTTTAGGGTTTAAGGGTATAGGGGAGAGAGATAGATGGAGTGAGTGAGTGGGAGAGAGACCTAAAAGAGGGAGAGGGGGTACAAGGGAGAGAGAAGAGAGAGAGAGAGAGTAGAGGGTAGAGGGTTTAAGGGTTAAGGGTTAAGGGTTAAGGGTTTAGGGTTAAGGGTTAAGGGTTTAGGGTTTAGGGTTTAGGATTTAGGTTTAAGGGTTTAGGGTATAGGGTAAAAGGTTTAAGGTTAAGGGTTTAGGGTTTAGGGTAGAGGGTTATAAGGATTTAGGGTTTAAGGGTTAAGGTTTTAGGGTGTAGGGGTATAGGGGAGAGAGATAGATGCAGTGAGTGAGTGAGTGAGAGACCTAAGAGAGGGAGAGGGGGTACGAGGGAGAGACTTGAGAGAGAGAGAGTAGAGGGTAGAGGGTTTAAGGGTTAAGGGTTAAGGGTTTAGGGTTAAGGGTTAAGGGCTAAGGGTTAAGGGTTAAGGGTAGAGGTTAGAGGGTTTAAGGGTTAAGGGTTAAGGGTTAAGGGTATAGGGTAGAGGGTTTAGGGTTAAGGGTTAATGGTTTACGGTTTAGCTTTAAGGGTTTAGGGTATAGGGTAGATGGTTTAAGGGTTAAGGGTTTAGGGTTAAGGGTTAAGGGTTAAGGGTTTAGGGTTTAGGGTTTAGGGTTAGGGTTAAAGGTTAAGGGTTAAGGTTAAGTTTAGGTAGAGGGTAGTTTTTAAGGGTTAAGGGTTTAGGGTATAGGGTTTAGGGTAGAGGGTTATAAGGGTTAAGGGTTAAGGTTTTAGGGTTTAGGGTTAAGGGTTAAGGGTTAAGGGTTAATGGTTAATGGTTAAGGGTTAAGGGTATAGGGTAGAGGGTTTAAGGGTTAAGGGTTAATGTTAGAGGGTAGAGGGTTTAAGGGTTTAGGGTTTAGGGTGTGAGAGAGAGATAGATAGATGGTAGAGGGTTAAGGGTAGAGGGTAAGGAGATCTAGAGGGAGTGAATTTGAGAGAGATGCCTAAGAGAGGGAGAGGTGATAGGAGTGAGAGAGAGAGGGTTAAGGGTAGAGGGTTTAAGGGTTTGGGGTTTAAGGGTTAAGGGTAGAGGGGAGAGAGATAGAAGGAGTGAGTGAGAGAGAGAGACTTGAGAGAGGGAGAGGGGATAAGAGGGAGATAATTGAGAGAGAGAGAGAGTAGAGGGTAGAGGGTTTAAGGGTTAAGGGTAGAGGGGAGAGATATAGAGGGAGTTAGTGAAAGAGGGAGAGGGAGGGAGTGGGAGAGAGATAGAGGGTAGAGGGCAGAGAGATAGGAGTGATTGAGTGAGAGACTTGAGAGAGAGAGAGAGTAGAGGGTAGAGGGTTTACGGGTTAAGGGTTTAGGGAAAAGGGTTAAGGGTTACAGAGGGGAGAGAGATAGAGGGAGTGACTCTAAGAGGGTAGAGGGTTAAGGTTAGAGGATAGAGGGTTTAAGGGTTAAGGGTTAAGGGTTAAGGGTTAAGGGTAGAGGGTGGAGAGATAGAGGGAGTCAGTGAAAGAGAGGGAGGGAGTGGGAGAGAGATAATATTTAGATATTTTATATATTACTAATATATATTTAAATATTTATACATTAAACAAAACATTGAAATAATATTTAAATATTATACATAATAATATAATATATTATATATTAAATACATAATTCGGTAAGAGATTATCATAAATTGTCTATTATATATTACATTATAAACTATATTGTATATTATATATTAAATTATAAACTTTATTGCATTTTTTAAATCATATATTATAAATTCTATAATATTTTTTGAACTCATATCTAAAACATATCTGATATCCGATATGTCTAACACAAAATTTAATGCCTAGGGATTAGCCTCAGGATTTCTTTTGAATTTGGTTCAGACCTACCAATGCTAAGAAGTCAACACAAAAATCATGTTTAACAACTTACCTTGCTTTTATAGACTTCGTCCATGTGGCTGATGACCTTTTTTTTACCCAAAATTAATGAAACGAAAAGGGTTTGTAAAGGAGCTTCTTAACTTTCCACCAATATAAATTATACCTTACTTTGAATCTAATAAATAATTATTACTCATTTTCTATTAGAATTACGACTAAAGTCCTGATTGATAGCCTGATTGAAAAACATCTATAGCTTTCAAATGGTATCACATTTTTTGAATCCAAAACATGCGTCACATTCTATGCTTCGCATATTATAGGATTAAAAATAATTGAATTTCATGAAGTTTTGACCAAGTTAAGGTGGTCAAACATATGATTTTTTATATTTTTTAAAAGTTGTAATAAAAAATTCATAATTAATTATTTACTTGGAAAAAAATTACAAAAAAAATATGCATCACATCTGGATATGAGTCCTCTACTTATATGTAAAATCTTATAAATTTTTTTTATGATTTTATTATGGTTAAGGTGTTAGAAAGACACCCACTTCTTATTTTTTCCCTAAAATTTAAGTACTACTACATTGAAATTTCAATTTTTCACCAAATAGATTTGTTTTTTAGAAAAATAAACCTAGTAGTTTAGAAACTACATTCAATTTTCCACGTATTCTATTCTTACATATTTTTGAAATAATATAGATAACTTATTCAAATTTTTACGTCAAGTTGCCTAACTCTAATTTTTTTGAATTTTCATTGCCACTTAAGGGCCTATTTTTTCCATGATGATCCTACACATACCCTACCTAAATATCCTTTTCACTGCTTTTACATGAGTCTTTTTATGTGCTTCCTAAAATCTGGAAACCATTCCAACTTCTTGCATGATATCCAATCTCGATGTTGTCACATACAATAAAATGCCAATCATAGACTAGTACAAAGTTTGGTCTATTGGAGTAGAGTCGTCATCCTTTCTCAACTTACACCTAGTAACCATAGGTGTTGCAACAGGTTTACAATCTTCCAACTTAAAATTTATTAACATATCCTTAATGTATTTGAGTTGTGAAATAAAAATCCCTTTGATTGAACAATCTACAACCCGAAGAAGAAAGACAATTCTCCTAACATAGACATATCAAATTCATTATACATAGCCTTTTAAAAAAAATTGGACATTTCTTCACTACTACCTCCAAAAATGATGTCATCAACATAAACCACAACTATCAACATTTGTTCTCCCTTTTTTAATGTATAGATTAATGTCTACATATCCTCTTTGGAATCCTTGTTGCTACAAGTATCTATCCAACCTTGAATACCAAGCTCTAGGATCTTTCTTGAATCCATATAGAGCCTTCTTCAATTTAAAAACATAATTTGGATTGTTAGTGCACTGAAAAACCTTCCAGTTGTTCAATACATACCTCTTCTTCAAGCTACCCATTCAAGAATGTTGATTCCACATACATCTAATACACATTAAAATTCTTGAATGCTAAGATCTCACTAAGAACATCCTTATTGCCTTCAATCTAGCCATTGGAGCTAATGTTTCCTCAAAATATATACCTTCAACTTGAGTATACCATTTAGAAACAAGTCTTGATTTCTTCCAGATCACCTCACCTTCTTCATTCAACTTGTTTTTGAATACCCTTTTCGTTCTAATCACATTCTTGTCTTTAGGCCTTGGGATAGGTTCCCAAGTTTCATTCTTCATAATTTGATTCAACTATTCCTCCATTTCTTCTATCCATCCTTGTTCTTTGCTATCTTCTTTATATGTCTTAGGTGCTATCTTTGATAGTAAAGTAAAATGTATGTGTTATTTTGATCTTTCCAGCCTCTATTGGGAAAGAGCCCCACTATCTTTGTCACCTACAATATGATCTGCAAAGTAATTTTTCTAAAAATACTTAGCTATAATTTTTGAAACAACTTCTTTTGTATTTTCAATGTTGATATGAATTGATTCCTCATCATCTTCTTCCTCCATAAAATTAGTATTATGAATAGTTTCATCCACCTTCAAATTTGCACTTTCAATTATCATTTTCAATATTTTTTTATAGCATTTGTAAGCTTTTCTTCTTGAATAATAACCAATAAAAATGCCTTCATCTGATCTTGAATCAAAATTACCCAAATTCTCTTCATCTCTCTTGATGTAGCACTTTCTTCCAAATATTTTTAGGCAATTTAGCGATGTCGTTCTTCCTTTTCATAGCTCATAGGGAGTCTTCTCTATTTTTTTCTTGATCTAAACTCTATTCAAAATATAAACACTTGTCTATGTAGCTTCTCTCCAGTACATATCTGGTAGATTTTCTTGGCATAGCATAGTCCTTGTCATTTCTTGTACAATTTGGTTCTTTCTTTCAACAAAACTATTTTGTTGTGGTGTTCTAGGGAAAAAAAATTTCCTCTAGATTCCATGTTCTTTATAGAATTTTTCATACTTCTCAACTATAAATTTTCCACCTCAATTTGATCTCAAAAACTTGATTGTCCTTCCGATTTTATTCTCCACCATAGCCTTAAATACTTTGAACTTCTCAAAATATTTTGACTTCTCTTTTAGACATGTAATCCAAGTCATCCTAGTATAATCATTAATCAACATCACAAAATACTTGTCACCTTATTGACTCTTAGTCCTCATTGGTCCATATAGATCTATAATACCAAATCAAATGGATTTGATGTGGAATACTCCTTAGCAGGATGTTTTCTTATTGTATGCTTCCCTTCATGACATGGCTCGCAATTGATTGACTGAGGTTTCTTAATTTTTGGCATATCTCAAACCAACCCTTTTGAAATAATCTTGATAATATCATCAAAATTAATGTGTCCTAACCTTTTGTGTCAAAGCCAACTTTCATCCTTTTGTGTAGTGAGATAACTCTGTCCATTCAACTCATTGAGGTGATAACTATCACTATTTGTTCGAATTACTTCTATAATCAACTCACTAGCACTTGATTCTCTGATTTCACAACCATCAACACTAAATGATAACTTGTATCCCTTATCACACATCTAACTGACACTTAATAAATTATGTTTTAAACCTTCAACATGTACAAAAACTCATGTGTCTTTGTTTTACCACCATCAAGAATTAAGCTACCCTTACCATAAATTTTAGCAATTGAATTTTTTCCAAGTGTAACTGAACCACCTTCAAATTTATTGAAATTCATGAACTTACTTTATCTCCAGTCATATGACTAGAGAAACCGTTGTCAATAATTGGTGCAGGAGCACCTAACCCTTATATGCAAATTTGTTCATTTGAAGGTTGATTGGTTGGTCAATAGGTGAAACTAGGTGGTTGGAGTAATATGAGTCATTTTTCACTAAATAAGTTCTTTTGAGACCATTCTAAATGTAATAAGTTGATTTGGAGTCATTTTGAGTTGATAGGTTGGTAGTTTTGCAATCTTACACAAATTGTCAAAAATTGTCAAAAGTTGTCTTTGTAGCCCATGGTGAAAAATTTATGAATTTGTAAAAGTTTATGCAATATAGGTGTTCTAATGTTGTAATAAGGCTAAAAGAAACTCATTTGGTTTTTTTTTGAGTCATTTGGGTCCATTTTATAAAAGTTGCACAAAAAATGCAAATGTTGTCAAAAAGTGTCAAAAATGCAACTTTTAGGGAATTTGAAGGGTCAAGAGAAGTTGAAAGGTAGTTATGAACATTGGGGAAGGTTGGTTTGAGTTCAAAAATGTATAAAAATCCTTCCAAGGCTCGAACAAAGGTTTTTGAAATTTGTTTTGTGAAGTTCAATACAAAAACAACGTTATTTCTTGCATTTTTCTGGTTTTTTAGCCTTTCTTCATTATGTGTAGCCTGCACATTTAAATAAATTTTAAAGTGTGATAGTATGAGTTATATTTCAAATGAATCTGTTCTGAAGATCTAACATTGATTTTGAAGTGAGTTCTCTTCATTTTATTGTTGCTACCTCTGTTTTGCACAGTTTTTGGTGTTGAGAGTCATCTAAAATGGCCAATTGACCCATTCCACTTTTTGTGCTTGTTGTGACTCATGGAATGGGTCCAAAATGTTTTAATATAGGTGCTTTCATGGTTTGGTAGGCAGGGATATCATTTTTTGTGAATTGGAGTGATGCCCTAGGGTAATAAGTGCATTTTTCCTTGTGAAAATGATGGGTTAAAGGAGCGTTTTGAAGAATTGTTGATGGAACTGTTCATGTAATGAATTTTTAAGTATTTTCTGGTCTAATTAGGCATTTCTAAGAAATTTATAAGTTCTGGAGTGGTTGGGAAGTACGTTTTTCAATAAACCCCTAGTTTTTAGACTAAAAAGGAGGGTTTTAGAGTTAGGTACCTTGGAGGTTGAGTTTTTGAGAAGTAATCGTGGATTCTAGGGTTTTGAAATGTGATGAATTGTTTCCCAGGGGATTCAAAGAGTTTTTAGATGTTTAGAGATAAGTCTCTTTGTAAAAGAGGGCTAATTGGAAGCCTAAAATAGTGAAATTTTGGGTTTTGAGGGTATTGGTCTGAAGTAACCATGGTCAAATTTCTGATATGTTAAAATATGTCAAAATGGGTCCTTGAAAATTTTTATGCCTTGGTCTAGAATAATTGAACCAAGGAGTTTCACCCAATTGAAGGGGTTGGGAGTGCTACAAAGAATTGAAGAGCAGTGATTGAGAAAGAGAAATTGTGAACATGGAGATCTAATAGTTGATTTGTTGTTGAAATTGTGATAGGTTATGTTGCAGGACCTCCCCCTACTGCATCAATAATCCACAGGCTCTTCTCCTTCTAAGCATGTCACCTTGTTTGAGCAATCATAAACTTCTTAGACTTTTTTTCTTCAAGAACCTTTTTTTGGACCTTCTCTAAAACATTATTTCTTCCTTTTTTTGGTAACAAGAAACCCACAAAATTACTTTTTTAGTTCCTTGAAAGGTGTCTAAACTTGTTACACTTGAAATAAATAACACTAAAATTGAATAGAGGTGCAAATACATTGTTATCGACAAAATCATTTCTTCTTACTAAAGCTCTTCTACAATCCACAACCCTATGTCTATACTCATTACAATTAAAGCAATAACAAGGAAAAGAAAAAATTGACTTGGTATTATATCCTTGTCTTCCATATCTTCTCCTTTTGTTCTACACTTGAATAAATTCATCATTCTGAGTCATGCTTCCATTTCTTGTTAGTGTCTTTTATTATCTTGAACTTTCAAAAATTGGTCACTTCCAAAATCGCCTTAGCAGTCTCACATTTTTCTTCTAATCATCAAAACCTACTTTGGAGTTTTTCCATGTGAAACTTTTTGACATTCCAATGTCTGATCTATGGTTTTAGTACTTTTACTGAACTTCAATTGCAGCTATTGATTTTCCTTTTGAAGCTATTTTTTGGCCACAACAATTTTTGCTTCAAGCTTCTCACATTCTTTGTCTATTTCTAGTAATTTTTTTGATAGAACTTATTCAACTCTTTTTTCTTCTTTTGCTTGAATCTTCAAATAAACAATCATTTTTCATCAATCTTTAAATATTTTGATACTCTTTCTTTAGCTCCTTTTTCTTATACAATTTTTTCCTTCAACTTCTCTATTTCTCTTTCAGCCCATGACAGTTTCTCCATGAGATCTGCATCTTCACCATTGTCTTTGGAACCCATTTCAACATCACCATCAGTAGTTTAAAAACTCATGAACATAGCTTTTCCATTTTCATAACTGGATGCATCTTCATCTTCTTCTTCAATAGAATATTCTTCTTCCTCATTAGTGAAGAAACTCTTATGTCTTCTTTGACATTTTGATCTTCTCTGAAAATATTTATTCCCATTCTTTTTTTTAACATTGTTAGTATTCTTATAAGGAAATTTAGCCATAAAATTTCCAAATTCTCCATAATTGAAACACTTTAAAGGTAGTTTACCTTTATACTTACTGGACCTCTTTGCAGCTTTCTAACAAAATTTTCTTCTTCTAGATCTGATCCATAATTAGAATCTTGATCAACCTACTTCAAAGATACTCTACAAATAACTTCTTTCCTTATAGAATCTTCACTTTCAAATATAATTAATGTTCCATGCAACTCAATCAACTTCAAAGTATTCAAATCTTTAGTTTCTTCAATAGTAGATATTTTAGGGTCAAACCTTTTAGGTAGGTATCTAAGAACATTCTTTACAACAACCTTCTCTTCCAAGATTTCACCAAGTCCTTCAATATGGTTGACAACTTCATCAACCCAAAGCATGAACAAATGTAGTAATATTCTCATCTTATTTCATCCTTATACCTTCAAATTGAGCTTTGTAATATCGCAACTTTACTTCTTTGACTTTATCATCACCTTCATAGATAGTTTCCGAATTTTCCCATATTTCCTTTATCATTTTAAACTCCATCACTTTCACAAATACAATGTTAGTCAAGCCTCATAAAATAGAATTTCTAGCCTTAGCATTGAGCTCAAGAGTCCTCATTCCTACCTAATCTTAGGGAGGGATATTTTTAGGAGGCTCATATCCTTCTACAATTGGCATCTAGATTTTCATTCCTAAAGCCATCAAATATGACTCCATCCTAACTTTCCAAAATGAAAAATTAGATCCATCAAGAACTGGTACTTTGTTTCCAAATTAACTTTCATGTGCAATCCCAAATTTACCTTAAGTTGTTAAAGTTTTTCAAAAGAACTTAGCTCTTATACCAATTAAAGGGCACAAACTATATATATAGAGGGGGTGAATCAATAGATCTAAACAATTATAACAATTTTGAAAACCTTCACTTCTACTTTATATATTTTCAACATGAAGAGAACTGAACCATACAATCTAGTAAGAAAAACATAACACAAGATAACACATAACACTAGATTTACATGGAATACCAAGATTGGAAAACCATGGTTATAAACTCTCACAAGAAGGAATATAATAAGTGAATTTTACAATATGATGTAGGCACCAACCTACTAAAGACACCAATCCCTAAAAGATTCAATAGAAACCAACCTACAAGACACACCAATCCCCACAAGAATAGAGAGACTAATCCCTATTAGAACAATACAATAGGTAGATAACTCTAACATTCATCAGCAGATACACTGATACTGGTGAGTCCCTCTTTTCTTCAAATTTTTTTCACATACCTTCCATTCATTATACTTTCATACAACACACTTGTAAATTTCCCACTTGATTGGGATACATCTAGTACATTACAATGCATCTAAATATTTGAAATATATATATGACATTATATTAACACTCTTTTATGTTTGCTAGGGATCCACACCAACCTAGACAACAAAGGGTGGAACCAAATTCAAACTACATAAAACATGTAATACAATAGTACAAACTTGATGCCTTGTGCAACCATGAGAACCTTAAACATGTCATATCCTCACTCCACATGCTTCATTTTAATTCTAAACACTTGTAGCCATTACCGCACATGCCTCAAACTTTGAATAGCTTGATGAAACTTCTGATATTTCAAACTCCTTGCATATTGATTTGTGCCACCTAAAACTTACGAAACTAATAGAACTAGTGTAGGAACACTCTCCTTCCAAACCAAAGAGCAAAACTACATTTTTAAAAGAAATGCCACCCATATTAATTACTATCTCTTCCCAAAAGATATCCTTTCAAATCACCACACTCATGTTGAATGCATACTTGGAATGGTATATAAATATATTTATTTGAATGCAGTCAAGCCATAGCTGGAATGATACATGATACTAGAATAGATTAGACAATCTACACATTGTCAAACAACATGCTTCTAGAACCTTTAGACAACTGATCATACTAGTACTCCTAAAATCTTCCTCATTTTAACAACCTTCACATCTAATAGTCTTGGCACCCTTTTTTAACCACTGTTAGCAAAAATGACATGCTAACATCAATTTGACATCAATGACAATCTCTGATCAACACTTTTTTTGAGATTCTTTTTTATTTGGGGTAGAATTTCTTGCTCTTTACATTGGTGTTGTTGGTTTTTGATTTTGGTGTATGGATTTTTCCAAAAAAAATAGATTCTCACAAGTGTTGTTGAGTCATTCTCATTTTGGGAATTTTTGAGGCTCCATTCTTGCTCCTAAAATAACATTTTTGGGTGATTTTTTTTAAAGTACATAAATTTTCATGCAATTTATAGTGGTATGATCAAATTGATCTCATTCTATGTAAAAATTTTACTTTAAGATTGTGGCCAATTTTGGCATCTATAAGCACTAAGATCCATACCACTTCATTGTTTTTGGAAAGTGACAACTATAACCACATTAAGTATAAAGTGCCAAATAATATATTGCCTATAGGGATTTCTGATTGAGTGATTTAGGGAGGTCTCTTAGTGAATTATTTAAATGATTTGTTTTCTTAATCTCTTCTTTTCCATGGATCATTCTAAGTTTCCTTTGCTAACATCATACAACTATTCAAATTGGTATCAACATGCATGGAATGTTCTAATTATTGAAGTTCACTCTCTATATGTTGAAAATAAGGTACCTACACCTACAAATAAAGATAAAAGATAAAATGGATGAATGAACTTACCAAATCTCTTGGATGTCTTCGTAAACTATTTTCTCAAGAATTTTGTTTCAAATCACATAAGGATTCTAATGAAACTTGAAACAAATTAAAAACATTATTACTACAAATGAAGTATGAGGCTATCGAATTCATAATAAAATGATGAGCCTTGATCCTAAAAACATTGAAAATATCCAAGACTACATCACTAAGGTTTATGATCTAAGAGAGAAATTTAAAGCATGTGGAATTGATAAGGACATTCAACTGGTCTTTAATACATCGAACATACTTGATCCTGATTATGTTGCTTTTGTTTCTAGCTTTCATACTCACAAGTTGACTATGGGGTTTGAATATACTACACCTACATTTGCATCATTTTCTAAGATGTTAATACATGAGCAAAAAAATATTATCTCAATGGGTCTCATCAAGTCATCTAAATCTCAAGAATTGTTAGTTATTCGGGTGAAAGAGTCAAACCATTTTGATAAGAAATAAAAGAAAGCAAAGAATAATCCATATTTAGATAAAGAAAGTAATGTATTCTCTTCCAAAAAGAAATCATCTAAGAAGGAGAAGCCAACTTGTTCATATTGTAAGAAGCTTGGACATGATGAAAATTCTTGTTATAAGAATTTTATTGATGAATTCAAATATCTTCTTAAGAAGAATCACGTTGATCGACCTTCTAGAATGTCCGAGTCAAATTCTTCCTCAAAATTGTCTAAGAAGGAAAATTGTCATGCAATTTTGGCTTCTAGATCAGGAAATAAGGGGGAAGCTCATTGTGCTTCTATAGGTCTTGGATTAAGGATATGACTTCTAGATTTAGGATCATCTCATCATATGGAATCTTCATGGTCTATATTCTTTTATTTTGAGTCTTGTGTTATGTCTCATATTTTGATGGGAAACAATAGATATATGAGTATAATTGGGAAGGGATCTATTGATATTAGGGAGGGCACTTTCAATGATGTTTTGTGTGTACCTCATTTTTCAAATAATCTTATTTCCATATATCATATTACACATGGTGGATATGGGAGGACTGAGGAGTTTACTCCTGATTTAGTTATCCTTAGAGACTTGGAGAGTAGAGAGCTTATTTCTACTAAGATTGTTGATCATTCACCTCGGTTTTACACCTTTACAATTTTTTCTTTTGACGATGACTTTGTTCCTTCAATTGTTTATCACACATAGTGTGAACCATGATTTAGATGAGATATTTGGCTTCTTGAACTTGGGGGTTCTCACAAGTGATCTAATTCTTGATCCATACATTTCATCTCCTTCATCTACTATTGCAGTTGATGATGCTTGTTGTTCTACATATATGGATTCTTGTGATTCAATGCAATAAAATCTACATCGTATTCCAACTAAATCTACTTTAGATACATACTTAACAAACATTGGTGGGTTTTTTTATTGAGTCACACATTTCAAATTTGGAAGACACCATTGATTTCATACATCTTCTCTTTGATGGAGATGATCCTTCTTCAGTTGTTGCGAGTGAATACTTTAACCCTCTTGTTCATTCTCTACATGATCATTCTTTGTAGCTTGACATGAGTGTGGATACTTTTGGAAAACATTTGGAGGAGGCTTCTTTGTCTTTAGAGGAGGCACATTTGTCTTTGGATTGTGTTATGCATCTATCTCTAGGATATTTTGGATGGACATCTTCAGTTGTATGGCCTAGAATTCCTTTTTGGAGTGTGTTAGCTTTTTGCATCATCATGGAGACACTTGAGCATTCTTCAAAAATATCATACATCATTATTCTTCCCTCATTTTCCTTTCAAGAATGGTAATAAATCTTGTATACATTCTTAGTTTTGTTTCTTCCTAAGGGGAGGAACATTGTTTGACAAGATTATATCATCTTTAGTATTCAATGTTGAGCTTCTACCATTGTAGGAGACTCACCATTGAGGGGAGGTTGCATGGCCTCTGTTCTTCATATATCTTATGGGAGGGACCTTTTTCCTCACATGGGGTTTTGGTCTTCTTATTTTTCAGTGAGAGCATTTTATTTTCCATCTCTCCTTTGGAGAGAAGTTTTTTCCCACTGGGTCTTATCCTTTTCTCCATTTATGAGAGATTACATTTGTATTTATACATGGTTACCTAACATGGCCTAGAAAATAGTACCCATCCTTGCATCTTTACATAATAATCTACTCCCTAAGTTGTGCTTAAGGGCGGGTGTTGGTGTGAATAAAAGTCTAGCTGTATCTAGCTAATTCATACTAGGGAACTTATTCACATGTTAAGTTTACTTAGGTCCTAAGATTATTTCTAGAATACTTAGTTGTCATGTCTATATATTATCTTTTTGAATTTTATTTCAAGTTAGTTGTCTCATGTCATAGGATTAAGACACTTGTCATGATCTTGTTTAATCTTATGTCTCAACTTGGCTATATAACCAAGGGGTTCTCATTTGTATATTGAAGGAATTCCATTGCAATCTTGAGCATTGTATATTGATCTTTGTGTACTTTCCATTTGACCTCTAGATCTTTGGTGGCAATCTACATTGCCAACTCTAACATGAGGAAATAAAGGGACCACCATGGGTTGGGAGACCACTATATTATTAGTTATAAAAAAAAAATCTTTTGAAGTGTCAAAATTAATTATATGACTATCCCATGGTATTTTATAGGATGGCAAAGGTTGAACCACAACATACATGCCAAGTGGATGAGCAAGGATACTTAGTGTGGACTTAGGTTCCTCCACTACCTTTGGGATAGGATAAGCATCCATTAAAGTCATAGTATGCTTAGGAATCTCTGGTGGAATATTAATAAGAGCCAATTTACTTTTAAATTTTGATATGATATGAAAAAGTTAGCCTCACGATCCTTAACAGGTTCAATAGGTTGAGGCCAAAAGTAATCTAGCAAAAAAAAATCACTAGAAGTTAAAGGTTTAAACCCACAATGATAAGCAACATGCATTCCTTCTCCAAATAAGAACTCCATGTGCTTTTGGATAGCCAATGGGATAACATTCATTAAGTGTAGCCATGGAATCCTAACTATATAAAAAAAATTGTCTGACATTAAAATGATGGTCAATGAAACATCCAATAATTTGGGTCCAAATTCTCCTACGAGATTTATCGAACCTATTTTAAGGCAAACAAAATCATCATGAGTTTTTAACCATGTTTTTATTCTTCATAATTATCTTTGTAAAGTTCATGCACAAATAAAAACTCCTCAATGATCACATTCTCTACACATAGGATTAATGAGTATCCCTTTGTGGGTTTGTCATTAATTTGTCTAGTGATATAGAGAGAGGACCATTGGGTGCATGTATGGGTGGATTAATATGTGTAAACACAATGCTAAACAACATAGTGGTTTGTCTCGTAGTAGGTTGAACTTCTATCATGTTAAAAATGTTGGATAAATTATCATCTTCTTCATCATTATCACTACATTACACAAATTTGGATGGATGACTTGGTAATGGGTTTATGAATATTCACATATTTTGGTTAGGTGGTGAAACTGATTCATTTACTTTATTATTAACATCAACCAACTGGATTTGATTAGATTCGATGAGGTCTTGCACTTGGTTCTTAAAATGCATACATCGTTCCATATTGTGTCCAAGTGTACGATGATATTAACAAAATTCTTTTAAATTAAAGTTTGGTGGTAAAGGTTTACTTGTGTTAACAAGCCTAATCGAAGGGAGTTGAAATAGGTCTTTGTTTAGAAATTGCAACATTATCACATGAAGGGAATCAGGAAATTATGAAAATTGTGTATCTCTTGGCCTGAATTGATAGGGATTTTTTTATGGCAGAAACTTGAGTTTCAATGTTATTAGTAGTTTGAGGAGTGTTTATCTTAATGAAGTTTTCATTTTTCTTTTTAAATGAATGGTAGTTGTTTTGATGTACTACTTCAGATCGATCAATAGGAGATGTTGAATGAGTGCCCTTATATTGACTAACTAATATTTGATAATAATGAAGAGTTGTATATAAGTGTGTAAAATATGGATAATTCATCAAAAATATCTTATCTCAAATGCTAGGCTATAAGTTTCCTATAAATACTCATTGAATGTTAGCATCAAGAAGACTATATGTGATTTGTGAGTAAAGAGATTGGTATCATCCTATAAAGTCTATTATGTTTTACTTAGGTCCTTGTTTACAATTCACTAAGTCTGTTAATGTCACTTAAGGACCAATGTTTTCTTGAAAATGTTGAAGAAATGCACTAACAAGTTAAGTGAAATAATTTATTGAGTTGTTTGGCAATGAATAAAACCATTCCAAGGCAATGTCTTTCAATGTTCTAAGAAGAAGTTTATCTAAGATCAAATCTTCAAAAATGAAATCACTACATAACATGGTAAAGGTTCACACATGGTTTTTAGGATCTCCCTTCCCATTATACTTTTCAAATCTGGGTATTTTAGTGTTTGTGTTATAGGTGATTTGAGGATAGAAAACAACAATGTGTTACATGTAAGATATTGTGGATTTTTACAATTTTAATTTTGATTCAAGGTTGAAATTTATTATTGAATTGACGCCATGTTTTGTGAAATTTGATTTATTACTAGATCATTGGGTGACATTTTTTGAGATTTTTTTGAGTATGGTGAACTAGTATGAATAAATAGTGGTTTATTATTTTGCATGTTCATGAGAGGTGATGGTTATGTTATAAGTGAAGTGACAAAACTATAAGGATTGCCACTAGGAATACCTAAGCTTGGATTTATACTATTTCTATATTTTATCATTGATGCTATGGTTGGAGGTGTGTATGTGGGAATAGAAGGCATGGTTGTTGGGGAGGAAACTTGTTTTCCTACTTGGTTTTTATCATTGGTGAATGATTGAGCATAACTAGTTGTCATAGGTATATTAGCATATACTATCTGATCTAGAATATGCAACACTTCTATTCCTTGAGAATTATTTATCAACTTCCTAATGTTGTCCATAACATGCACCATCTCTCCAGCTAAAGGCTTAGTACTTAGGAAATCTTGAATACCTTCTAAATCCTTATCTAATTATTTTAGTTTCTCCTCAAGAATGTGGGAAATAGTATCCTCCAAGTCCACATAAATGTTGGGTTGTGAGGAATTCATTGGTAATGTATGATTAGGAAAGGAATCTAAAATGAATTGGATAGAGGAAAAGAATTATAGGACTCAATCTCCACAATGTTCGTCATTGTAGTGCAAGAGACCATAAGATGGAAACTATTATTTAGGAATAGGTGTCTCAACCTTGGATAATTCCTATTCTTATTATTTGTTCTGTAAAATGTATTTCTTTCAAATAATGTAATTAAGTGTGAGTGTACATGTCTAGTTTGCATGTTGATGTGTCACTCCACTTAATGTGTCGGCATCTTGAATTGTGTGTAAGGAGATCATGGCTGAAGCGGTTATGACGGATTCCTATGACACGTAAGAGCTATGTCTGGAAGATTCAATGACAGGTGAAGACATGTGGCAATTGATAAAGTTGAGTACTGTACACTCTTCCACGATAGTGGGGTTCCTATTTTCTCGGAGAATGGTAAAACCCTAATACAGCTATCTTCGGAAGTTGCCCTAAAAGGGAAGCGCATGATATAAGCGTTTTTTAGGGTTGCGAAGATTTGTGATGTGAGTGTATTGTTGGAACGTTTTTTCATGCTGCCGCATTTTGTCTTCGAGAGTTGGAAATCTCCTGAAAGAACTTGCATTGCAAGTGTGTTGTAACCGTTGTGTTAAAGATAATACATTGTGCAGGTTTTGGAGTGCTGGGGTTTTTTACCGAAAGGTTTTCCCCAGGGTAAATCATTGTGTCATTCTTCATTTTCTATATGTATGGTATATTGCTGCAATATCTTTGTTAAGTAGATTAACGAATCTGAAATTGTAAGGGTTTAAAGCGAATTTGCACCATACTTTCCTTAAGAGATTAGTGTAGGAAGCTGTTTCCGCACCTGAGTTTCCTTACAAGTGGTATCAGAGCCTGATCAACTTTTGATCCTAGTTGTTGGGTAGGGTTTTTTGAGCTAATCTCAAGTTGAGTGGGAGTTTTTTGTGCAGAGCATTCTGAATCTTATTTGCAGATTGAGATGGCAAGTTCCTCATACAGTAGAATGGAGGTGGAGAAATTTAATGGCACTAATTTCGAGTTGTGGAAACTCAAGATGGAAGACATGCTTGAAGACCGCGATCTATAGGAGGCTACTTCACTTGATGTGAAACCTGTAGCGATACCTCAAGCGGATTGGGATATCAAGGATCGGAAGGCTAAGGGTCTCATCAGACTCTGTCTAGCAGATGCCGTTCTTCTGAATGTTCTTGATGAGACTACTGCAAATTCTTTGTGGAAGCGGCTTGGGTCTGTGTATCAGGCCAAATCTCTGGTGAATAAGTTGTTCCTGAGAAAGAAGTTGTATTCTTTAAGAATGGAGGAAGGTGGATCCGTAACTGATCATCTCAATGCATTCAATTTATTGATTGCACAGTTGGCATCATCTGGTGCCAAGATTGAGGAGGAGGGTCGATGTATGACCCTGCTTTGTTCCTTGCCGGATTCGTGGGACCATCTTGTGATGGCTCTCGGAAGTACTATAGTCACATTCCGTATGGATGATGTGGTGTCTTCGCTGCTGTCTGAGGAGATGCGAAGAAAGACTTCGGATTCATCTAAGGAAGCCCTTGCTGTTCGCGGGAGATCCAACGACAAAGGAAAGCAGAATGACAATAAGTCAAAGAAGGGCAGATCCAAATCCCGTGGGAGTTCTAAGACTCCTGGAAAGTCCAAGGCGAAATGTTGGAACTGTGATAAATCTGGGCACTTCCGGAGGGACTGCAAAGAACCGAAGAAGAAGAAGAAAGGCCCAGATTCAGCTTCTGAAAAATCTCAAGAAGATGGAGATGCTTTTATTGCAGCTTTGGCAGCCCATGCATCTGATGATGTGTGGTTAGTAGACTCGGGTGCTTCTTTTCACATGACCTCTCATCGAAGCTGGTTCTCAAAATATGAAGAGTTTGATGGTGGAAAGGTGTACTTGGGTGATGATTCTCACCTAAAGATAGTTGGACGCGGAAGGGTCACTATCAGATTTCCTGATGGACGAGTAAAGGGAATCAATGGAGTTATGCACATTCCGGGTTTGGCACGAAACCTATTATCTGTAAGTATGTTGAATGATGTAGGTGTGCAAGTTGTTGTTTCGAAAGATGGATGCAAGATGATAAGAGGATCTATGGTGCTCGCTAAAGGTACTAGGAGAGGTACTTTGTTTCAGCTTGATGCATGCATTGCTCAATGCAATAGTTCTTCTGTTTCAAAGAAGAGAGTGGCTATCACTTCATCCCCACCATCTGAACGAGCAGTAAAGAAGATTGTGGCAATGGGTTCCGATGGCAGTGCAGTAAGTGTGCCTAAGGGTGTAAACACTTTGGAAGGCAAGCTTCCTGCAGAAAAGATAATGTTGTGGCATATGAGATTTGGCCACATTGGTGAGAAGGGTCTTAGGACCTTGAAAACTAAAAATCTCGTTGAGGGGCTAAATGATTGTAATCTCGAATTCGATTTCTGTGAACACTGTGTTTATGGTAAGCAAAATCGTGTTCAATTCTACTCTAGTTCTCACAAGTCTTCTGGACTTTTGGATCTTATTCATTCTGATGTTTTTGGTCCTGTAAAAGTTCCTTCTATCTCCAGTTCTGTATATTTTGTATCTTTTATAGATGATTACGGTAGAAGGACTTGGATATATTTCCTAAAAAGTAAGACACAGGTTTTCAGTCGGTTCAAGGAATTTAAGGCTCTCGTGGAGAATCAGACTGGAAAAAGAATCAAGTGTGTGAGAACTGATAATGGTGGTGAGTTTTGTTCCACAGAGTTTGAACAGTTCTGTAAAGAACGAGGAATCGAGAGACATAAGACAACTCCTTACACCCCGCAGCAAAATGGAGTTGCAGAGAGAATGAACAGGACACTGATGGACAAGGCTAGGAGTATGCTTAGTGGAGCTGGCCTAGAACAAAAATTTTGGGCCGAAGCTGTTGCCACTGCTTGCTATCTGGTTAACAGATCTCCTACATCGGCTCTTGTTGGTAAGACACCCATGGAGGTGTGGTCTGGTAAGAAGCCTTCAATTAGACATCTTCGTGTTTTTGGTTGTGAAGCTTATGCACATGTTCCAAAGGAGAAAAGATCTAAGTTGGAAAACAAAGCTGCCAAATGTATTTTCATCGGATACAGTGTTGGTGTGAAAGGATACAAGCTTTGGAATCCTATGACTAGTAAGGTGCTGTGTAGTAGAAATGTTATTTTCAGAGAGCTAACATCTTCTCCTATTGTGCTACAACCAGATGAAAAAGAAAAGGAAAAAGATGTTGTTCGGTTTCCTCCTACCCCTGAGAAGACTGAACAGAGAGACCATGTTGGGTCTAATGATGAGGAGAGCTCTAGCAGCTCTGATAGTTCGGAA
>CM021103.1:91012233-91106316 GCA_007115665.2 Sequoiadendron giganteum | reverse complement strand
TTGTGAAGCTTATGCACACGTTCCAAAGGAGAAAAGATCTAAGTTGGAAAACAAAGCTGTCAAATGTATTTTCATCGGATACAGTGTTGGTGTGAAAGGATACAAGCTTTGGAATCCTATGACTAGTAAGGTGCTGTATAGTAGAAATGTTATTTTCAGAGAGCTAACATCTCCTCCTATTGTGCTACAACCAGATGAAAAAGAAAAGGAAAAAGATGTTGTTCAGTTTCCTCCTACCCCTGAGAAGACTGAACATAGAGACCATGTTGGGTCTAATGATGAGGAGAGCTCTAGCAGCTCTGATAGTTCGGAAGAAGAGGAAGAACAACCTCAACCTCAGCCCTTGAGGAGATCCATGAGAGAAAGAAAGCAACCAGAAAGGTTTGGCTATTCTATGTTAGATTCCAGTTGTGCTTTTGCTTTGATTACTAACACTGATGAGCCTAGATCTGTGAAAGAGGCTTTGGGCATGGAAGATGCAGGTTCCTGGATTGAGGCTATGGATGATGAGATGGTTTCATTGGAGAAAAACAAAACTTGGGACCTTGTACCTTTGCCTAAAGGGAGAAAATCTGTTGGCTGTAAATGGGTGTTCAAGAAGAAATTTTGTGCAGATGGCAGTGTTGAAAGGTACAAAGCTAGATTGGTTGCAAAGGGGTATTCATAGGTAGAGGGAATAGATTATGGTGAAATATTCTCTCCTGTTGCAAAGTTGACATCCATTAGATTTCTGTTATCTCTTGCTGCATCATATGATTTAGAGATAGAACAGATGGATGTGAAGACAGCTTTCCTTCATGGTGATTTTGAGGAAGAGATTTATATGTCACAGCCTGAGCACTACATTGTTAAAGGTAATGAATCCTTAGTTTGCAGATTAAAGAAATCTCTATATGGTTTGAAGCAATCTCCTAGGATGTGGTACCTTAAGTTTGCTGCCTTTGTGTTGTCAATTGGATTTGTAAGATCGAAATCAGATCATTGTGTTTATTTCAGAGTTGAAAATGATCGCCCTCTTATTGTTGCATTATATGTTGATGATATGTTGCTGTTTGGGAAGGGTAAGGGTATGATTTCTGATTTTAAATCTCAGTTGTCAGCACAGTTTGAGATGAAAGATCTTGGGGCAGCAAGGTACATCTTGGGTATGGAAATCGGTAGAGACAGGTCTAACAGAAAACTCTGGTTGAGTCAGAGTAAGTATGTGAAGTCTGTGTTGGACAGGTTCAGCATGGCAGATTGTAGACCACTATGTGTTCCTGTTTCAATGGGAACAAAGTTATCTGTAGATGATTGTCCAAAATCTCCTAGTGAGGTGGAGGACATGAGTAGAGTACCTTATGCGAGTGCAGTTGGCAGTCTTATGTATGCTATGGTCTGTACTAGACCAGACATTGCCCAAGCAGTGGGAGTCCTAAGTCGGTTTATGGCTAACCCTGGACGGGTACATTGGGATGCAGTTAAGCGAGTATTCAGATATTTGAGGGGTACATCAGATTACTCCATATGTTACCATGGTAACTCTTCTGGATCTCCACATTCAGTTTGTATTCGTGGATTTGTGGATTCAGATTGGGCAGGTGATATTAACAACAGGAGATCCACCAGTACTTATGTTTTCACTATGTTTGGTGGTGCCATCAGTTGGATGAGTAAGCGACAACTTGTGGTTGCTTTGTCCACTACAGAAGCTGAGTACATGGCTGCTACTCATGCTTGTAAGGAAGCCATTTGGCTTAGGAGATTGTGTTCGGATGTTGGTGTTGATGCAGAACAGATTACTATTTGGTGTGACAGTCAGAGTGCTATTTGCCTTGCGAAGAATCCAACCTTCCATGCCAGAACGAAGCACATTGATGTGCAGTTTCACTTTGTGAGAGATATGGTGGAAGATGGAAAGATAAATTTGGAGAAGGTAGATACTGTGAAGAATGTTGCAGATGCATTAACGAAACCAGTGGGCACTGTGAAGTTCAGATGGTGTTTGGAGTCTATGGGCCTTTGGCCTATAGCGGTTAATTCCTGTTATGTTCCTATTGCTCTTACAAGGTGTTCGACAAGTGGGAGAATGTTAGGAATAAGGTGTCTCAACCTTGGATAATTCCTATTCTTATTATTTGTTTTGTAAAATGTATTTCTTTCAAATAATGTAATTAAGTGTGAGTGTACATGTCTAGTTTGCATGTTGATGTGTCACTCCACTTAATGTGTCGGCATCTTGAATTGTGTGTAAGGAGATCATGGCTGAAACGGTTATGACGGATTCCTATGACACGTAAGAGCTATGTCTGGAAGATTCAATGACAGGTGAAGACATGTGGCAATTGATAAAGTTGAGTACTGTACACTCTTCCACGATAGTGGGGTTCGGGGCATCGCCCCGGAGTTCCTATTTTCTCAGAGAATGGTAAAACCCTAATACAGTTATCTTCGGAAGTTGCCCTAAAAGGGAAGCGCATGATATAAGCGTTTTTTAGGGTTGCGAAGATTTGTGATGTGAGTGTATTGTTGGAACGTTTTTTCATGCTGCCGCATTTTGTCTTCAAGAGTTGGAAATCTCCTGAAAGAACTTGCATTGCAAGTGTGTTGTAACCGCTGTGTTGAAGATAATACATTGTGCAGGTTTTGGAGTGCTGGGGTTTTTTACCGAAAGGTTTTCCCCAGGGTAAATCATTGTGTCATTCTTCATTTTCTGTATGTATGGTATATTGCTGCAATATCTTTGTTAAGTAGATTAACTAATCTGAAATTGTAAGGGTTTAAAACGAATTTGCACCATACTTTCCTTAAGAGATTAGTGTAGGAAGTCAAGCTTCCGCACTCGAAGTTTCTACAACTATGTCTCGTAGGTTATTAATGGTAAGACACTAGGTTGTGAAGGTAAAAACACTTGAGTAAGTCTTATGATGGAAGGAAAGTATAGTACAGTCTCAACAAATGAAATAGTCTGTAGAGTTAGAAAGTAGAACCAAATAGGAAATACAAAGACAAATTTGTGATGTAATTTTCAAGAAAAATTGACTAGTCAACGGTGTTAGGCATCCTAGACCAGCAAGGTACTTTAATAAATTTCAAAATCTACTAAGGGTTCTACTCTGAACTATTCAAGTCTAAGAGTTTGTAGATTTCCAAAAATGTACAAAATTATAAATTTTCTATGTGTAACATAGTAGTGCATGCAATTTTCAAAATTTTCAAGAAATAAATACAATTCAAAATTTAATTTTCAAATTATATAGTATAGGAAATTTGTAGTGACCCTCCTGATGACGTTTCTATTTTAGTTGTTTTGAGTTGTTGATAGTCGTTAGATGTTTTTGAGACTATGTTACTTTGATGCATTATGTCATGGTTTACATGACTAGTTGTGAAACTCAGTTGATGATACACTTTACCTTATGATGCGATGCTTATTTTCATGAGATGACATTTTAATAATGGTACTATGATGTGATTTTAGATGCTATGTCTTACGTCAGTTCAGTGAAGGAGATGGTTTAGCAGTACTCATCCATCAGTGCCCTGCTACACCGCGATTCTTCTTCATGGTGTGTTTACTATTATATATATATGTTGTTCGATTGACCATATAGTGTGATGCATCTTTTAGGTACAGGCATCGACTCCAGCTGCTTCGTTAGGTCTGAGTGTGCCATGGCCCAATGGAATCGTTGAAGGGAGATAGACTTGTCCTCTGCCATGAACCATCATTCTAGAAAGAACAAGTATCAGTTCATCACCCATATGTCTTATTGTCATTCATTTGTCGTAATGTTTATCGGTCGTCACGTGTTGTCATGTTTTATAATGTTTGTTTAGATAATTTAATGATATGATTAATGATTAATTGCAATGTTTAATTTGAAAATTTATTTTTAGAATATTGTGGAATTAAAAGTAAAATATTAAAATATATTGTTTGTGAAAGTTTAATTAGTTGTAATTAATCTGTTTGTGCATGTTTGATATTTTTGAAAATTAAAACAGTTAGTTGTGTTTTTAATTGCAAAATATCTTTTCTTGTTGATTATGTTTGAAAGTGGAACTAGTTGTTTTAATTGCATGCAAACAAAGAGTAAACTGACGAATTGCATGATAATCGAAATTAAATGTTATAACATAGGAAAAATGAATTAATTTGGGGAGAGAGTTGATTTTCGAAAGGGGATTTGTTATTGTTTTCACGGGAAAAATGTTCTCTGTATTTTGCTGGGGATTTGTTTGGAAAACTGAAAATCAATTTCAGGAAGCTGTGTTTTCTAAGGAAGTTTTGTGGATTGAAATTTGGATGTTTACGCTTCACTGTTTCTCGATTCCGGAAAGCATTTCAGGTTTTCCTCTTTTAGATTTCAATCTTGTTTGATAAAATCTTGCCAAATTCTTGCTGAAAAAACTTTGTATGAATTTTTTGTGAAAATTTGTCTTCAAATCCTACATGCACAAAAATAAAATGAAAACATTAATGTCGACATTGATTGAGTTATTAAGAAATAAATGATAAAGAAAACGTTGCAGATCTTGCTATGGAATTATGTATTCATCAGGAAACAATTTTTGTTGTAACATTATTGCATAAGTTTGATTTTATCTCCCTTTGGTGAGTTAATGATTCTCACTTCGTTGGATTACAAGCTCCTTCGAAACCGTGATTCTAGTCCGCCATCTACCATTCTCGCTCTCACTTTTCTTTCATGATCTGCATGTTTCATTCTCTAACTTGAATTAAAAATGGATTATTCCAATTAATGATTATAGAGTCTTTCTATTTGTCTGAATTCATAGTGTTCCTGATGATACCCGATTCTCTTGATGATTTATTTCCTTCTGAATCTGGCCTGAATTGTATTGGTTCTTCCAAAGTTCTAGCAGTCGGTTATTCCATTTTTAATAGATTTGTATCCTCAGTTGTAGTCTTCTATATTCATGCCTTAGTTATTGACTGGGGCAATTTATGCATTCAATGTTGATTAGAATAATATTCTTTTGTAGGCCTCTCTTTTCAAATCCATTTGAATGAATGGCTGCATGTTTCAAATACCTATTAAAATATGAAAATTCGCATATTTCTTTGCAAAGTTTACAATTTTTATATTCTTTGCTTAACCTACAAGATCAAGCATATTACGCATGCATGTGTATATTCTAAACTAACCAGTATTAGCAACACTTGTGTCTCGTTCCTATCTTTTCTTCATTCTTACAATATTAATTTCGAACTTCTTTGGATACCAATCGGCATCACCAGTTTCAGATTCAGCCGCTTAATGTTTCTTATCCTTATGCTACGATTTTTTCTTTATATCCCTTTAAGCCTCGAATGGAGAAGGAGTCGATTGTTATTCTATTATAGTTTCTTAAACTTATGATTGGAAAGTGCCTTCCAAAATCCACCGCTTTGGAGCGCTTTGAAATCCTAGTCCTGTGTCTTGCATGCGTAGAATTTGAAATTTCATTCTTTTTTGTATCTCACCAGTATGTATTGTCCTTCTCTGAGTCACCGTGTGCATGCATTCTCAACCTCATGCATATAATCTATTTCGCTTGCTCTCTGATATCTTGGTTGTCTTGGTCGGTTGTGATTCAAGGCAAGTTTATACGCCTTTGTCCTTGTCTTTGCATACGTATTGAATGCATGTGGCCTCTGTCAGATGCATCTTTTATAGTTAGAGTCGTGGAGTCTTTGATTTCTAAGATGATAGTAGATTAGACTGGCAATTATATTAATGTTCTTCCTTAATTAGGTCAGTTGCGGTTGGGATGTTGTCTTATGTCACTATTGCAGCGAAAGTTTATAGTCATAAAGTATGTGTTAGATCGATGGTTCTAATTTAAATTTCTCTTTGTCGGTTTTAACGTTACCGTTAGTCCAGTAGCATAGAATTCTTTACATGGTGAATGAAATACGTGATAATCTTGCCTCTGTATATAATGAATAGTTCACCGAGTATGAGACAATGGTTAGTATGAGACTTTAACAAAAATGTATACCTTGTTATTATTCAAATTCATGATCATTCTTAAAATGACGGTATATGTGTATAAGTAACTAAGTGTTTTAAATCCTTCTTATACTTGGTGATATGGCCTCTAAATTTTATTGATTAATATATATAAAAGAAAGAGTTTTGATTACATATATTAATAGACGTTTTAGTTAAACAAGGTAATTCTAGTTAAGATTTATAGTGGTTGAATTAGTATGAGTAAAGGAGATTAATGTTATTGTAAGTAAGGTTGAGGGAAATATGTGTGGTTTAATTAGTAAGTGAAGGAAATTATATTTTGTTTACGTCTTTCTTCATTTATTCGCTTTTAACATATGTTGGATGAGTGATGGAATAATGTATTTTGTACATTTAATTCTTTCCTAAGGATGAGTATCAATTTAAATTTATTGAATGAAACAAATAAGTATTGTAAATAGGTCAAGTGATAATTCTTTTGGAATCTATTTTTGAGTTGAAATATGTCGTTTATGGTATTTTCTTCTAGAGGATTGGAATTGTCGTTTATTAAGATAAAGCATGGTTGTTAATTATGGAGGTTCATTGTATTGTTTAAAATGTGGAAATGTGGACCATGCACGTTTAGTGTTTATGTGATATTATTTTGGATATCTTGAAGTCCATGATATGGAAGTACGTTGTTGTGAAAGTTTTGGCCATGCATGTTTTGTGGTTCTTCTTGAGATATTTAATGTTATTGTATGGTTCTAATGACTTTGGGTCTTTGTGCAAAGAAGTTTTCTCTTGCATGCATGTTGGCATTATTGTTTTGAAATTTTGAGAAGTTGTACCATAGGAGGAGTGGCTTCCGTTAGGGGCCGGACCTGGAAGTGGTTGCATGGGTAACCTCTCAGAAGTTGGTAATTAAGTGCAAACTTTAATTAATGTACTGGGAGTATGTCAGTGGTGTTGCCATTGTGAGGTCATGTGTGACAACCATGTTTTTTGTGGTGTTTCTTCTTGTTGTCTGATTTGACTTGAGGACTTGTTCTATCTCCTAGCATGCGGGGTGGGCTTTCAAGTTCCACACGGTTGGGAGGAACGCACCATTTCTTCCATTGGGTCCCCTATAGGTGATTTTGTTCGAGACATGCTTGTTCTTGGCAGGATCCTGATTGAACATCGTTCACAGCGTTTAGTTCATTGGACAAGCTCATGGACTTGGTCATCAGCTACTCTTGATCTTATTCTATTTTGTACTCACTCATGATGTTACATGAGGTTTCGTTATATTATTACTTGTGATGTATCGATATTTGTCACAATCTCGTTTATTGTAAATGAACTTGTAATGTAACTATTGATGTAATAAATCTAGATATGACTATTCACTTGTCTTGATATATATAGTTCTTGTTGTGTTGTGATGTTTATTTACTTTAGTAGTGTAGTTGTGGAACCCTTGAGCATTCATGTTAGGTTGTTAATCTCATGTTATTAGTTTTTTTCTTTTTAAATTATTCGGTTGTTTAGCGTTAGTGTCGTGTGGCTCCCTGGGTTCCATGACGGGCCGTTACAAAATTGACTAATCCTAAGTTGACAAATCTGAAAATGTAGAACTTTTTTGTCTTCTTTGTCATAATAAAAATGCAATTTCTCACTTTTTCACTATGCATATGCCTAGATGATAACTTAAACACTTTTTAAAAAAAATTAGATTTGATATGACCTAATGCATATTTATCAATGTAAGTATGAACTAGATCCACTTTGCAAATAACCCTAGTTGTCTTCTGAATGAAAAATATAATGTAATTTTTAACTTTTTCAGTGCTTTTTATGAACAATTATGCAGGCATAAATGATAAATTCACACAATATAAGATTGTACAATGATATGTTTCAGATTTCATAAGATTTAGAGTGTAAAATCCATCAGGTTCACCAAAACGTTTGCTTGAAAAATGGGATCTAAATCTTAAATCACACTTCTTCCATTTATGAACATTAAGGATTAAAACTAATCTCAAAAATCTTTGGATAAAAACCTCAATGGAAGAACCACAATGGTGGATCAAGGTCTTAATCCTTGTTAAGGGGATAATGTTGATGCGATTGATTGATTTTTAATTGACTAAATTTTATGATGCAATTTTGTTCCTAGGTTAACTATGTAAATGTGCCAAACTATGGTTATTTCTAAGAAATGTAAAACAAAAAGAGAAAAAAAAACTTTTAAAATGTAGAGGGAAAATAAAGAGAAAATTGGCATAGAAATATAGTGTCAATTTGGTTGGTCAAGGGCATGGGATGCCCTAGACTAGTTTCCTACATTTTAGGATCTAATTTCACAAGCCTATAACTCCTAGTCTGCAAGTCCTGTTCTCCCCCCAAGTCACTATCAAAACTTTGTTTATTACTGTTAAAATCCACTTTTCGTATCTTGACAACTTGTAGGGCTTGAATGAATGAATGATAATGTTTTCCTTAATCTTCCTATGATTTCATTTAGATCTGAAAACATACACACATGAAAGAGGGTGAAGGTTTGTGTTGGTTAGAGGCTTGCCTAAGTCACTCTATTTTAGTATTTCTACCTCCACAATAGCTAATATGATGATGTATAAAGATGGCTTACCCTTGATTAGGCAAAGGATAAATGACAAAAAAGTAATAAATTGACTAATGTTATAACTCACCACTCATATCTACGTTCCTTGATGGACTAAAGTCATGTACTCATCACTTCTAGGGAGAATTTTTTTGCTTGATTTGAAGTCCTTCAAGTGTTAGTACTCACAATACAAATGAACACAAAACATAAACAAACTTACATAAAAAACATGATGAATGATTGATATGATGCTTGGCTGAAATAAATGTTGCAATAATTTTTATAGTCCTGATCTTAACTACTCTTAGGATGCTCAATAAAAATATCAATTGCTTTCCAAAATAAGCTAGGATTAAAATGGTGAAAATAACTAGTACTTATATGCAATTCTTCTAATTTATCAAAAATAAAATATTAATAGTCGACAAATGACTTTGTAAATCCAAATAATAAAATATTGACAGTGACATATCCAAAATGGAGCCAAAAAGGTTTGGTCAAGAGCGTGGAGTGTCCTAGAACGAACCCATATTTTTCGAGGCCTTGAGTGTTGGGGGAACTATTAAATGTTAATTTTCATTCCCATTGTTTGATTTTTTGAAGATGTTTATAAAAAGGTAACTGAATGTATAATTAGGTCCAAGCACATAGGGGGAACTAAATCTAGTATGAAATTGTCAAGAGTGATAATTTTTGATGCTACATATCCATTGTTCAAGCCTACAAATAACATGGAATTACTACACCTTGGGGAAAGACATTGTTATTCACATAGATCATAAGCCTCTTTTATGATCAACATTAGAGGTGATCTAGTTACTTGGATAAATCGCAGAATTGTGTCTCACTTTTGGCAAGATAAAATTTTCAAGGGAGAATGGAAGTTTTTAAAATGCACCTTCAATCAAAGTAAAACCTTCGATCAAAGGTATTTCACTTTGTACCTTCGATCAAAGTTCAAGGCCTAAATCAACATGCCTTTACACAATAACCTTTGATCGAAGGTACAAAGTGAAATACCTTCGATCAAAGGTTTTACTTTGATTGAAGGTGCACACTTTGTACCTTCGATCGAAGGTCAAGGCCTAAATCAACATGTCTTTACACAATAACCTTTGATCAAAGGTAAATTCAATAGAAGGTGCCAAACATGATAACTTTGTCTTTTGCATCAAAATTTCCTCAAAAAATTCAGTTTCAAACCCCAATTTGGACCTTCAGATGAACTTAACTTGACAAGATATTTTTCAAGATTGTAGCCCTCAAAATGAGCTTTCCAACAAGTACAGTTTTGAAATGTTTTCATTTTATCATGGATTTAATTTTTAACTTTTACTAAACATAGGTTTTTCTCTAAACATCAAGCTCTTCGTTCTATAGAGGTTGAAAAATAGTAAAACATTGTAAAAAAATCAAAGAATATCCTTTCCCTCCACATTGATGTTCTTGTTTCACCAAAAAAAATTGGATTTCCATATATACACAACAAGTTATGTTGGACGACACACACGGGTCCATTCAAAACTTATTTTTACCATATAATCAAAATAAGTTAAATGTTGGACGACACACACGTATGTCCAAATTATAGTTACAGTGACTTCACAAATTAATTAAAAATAATATGTAATAAAAAATTATGAAAATATATCCTTTCCCTAGATATTGAGGTTGAGAATCAAAATTTCAAAAATTGGAATGTTATCCTTTATAGAAAAATATTATGTTGGACAAAAAAATGGGTAAAAGCACAAAGTTGCATCACACTTTCAGCCAACTAAATAATTGAGTGAAATAGTTTCAACCTAAACAGTTTTGGTTGAACCAGTTTCGCCTCAAAGCACATGGTCTATATGTGGCACATAGAGTTTCGAGCAAAACACTTTTTCCTAAAACCAAAAAAATGAACTTTCCCCTTTTTCGCTTTGAAATGTGGCTCATTTTATGTTTGGAGTTTTAGTAGAAAGGGTTTTAGATGAAACTGTTTCTGTGTATGTTAGAATGTGTCAATCAAATTGAATCTAATCTAATACACCAATGAAACATTATATTGAAGAAATTAAATTAAAGAAAATAAATGCAAACTTTAAATCACAGTTTCTTCAAATTCGTTCCATTGTCCTCTATCTCCAAGGATTCGTTTCAAGATGCTTGCTCTTACTTGTTTAAAATAGCAACTTGTAGAATGGTAGCTTGAGAGAATGAGATTAATAAAAATGCATATGCATTGCTACAAGATTAAACTATGAAAATTAAAATGCTATGAATGTGACTATAGTGACTACGCACGAAAATTTGAGATTCGAGGTCCTTTTCCACTCATAAGAGGGTTGTATTTATAGATTTTTGAAGGTAGGAATTCGATTGGCCAAGATCGACGGTCGAGTTCAAACCTGTTAAAATGAACGGTGAGAGATCGAGAATTCGAAAAGAAGATGGAATTCTGAGAGACAGATAGAGAATGAAGAGACAAATTGAAAGGTGTCTCTCATAATTAAATATATAAATATTTAATTATGTGTGAAAGAAATATGAAAAGGTTTTAATTAAATATTGCAAATATTTAATTATGTGAGAAGAGTGGGAAATTTAGAAAATGCTTTAATTAAATATCGAAAATATTTAATTAAATGTGGATTGAAGAATATCATTTAAATTTAAAATTTAAACTTGTGATAATTAATGTAAATAAATTGTAAAATCTATTTAATTAATTAAGAGGAATGTAGCATTAATTAAATAAACTTATTTATTTAATTAAATCAGAAGAATTAGAAAATGAACAATATAAATAAATAATTAAATTTATTTATATGTAGATGACTTAAGAATATTAATTAAATAATTCATATTTAATTAATTAACAGGTTTGTATAACCATGACCATTTTTAGATGTGTACATTTTGCCCCTCTTTGAAGTGATGTTTTTCACGCATTGCTTCAAAGAATTCGCCCCTGATTTTGAAAAATTTACTGATGATGCTATATGCCCCTTCAGATGATGAATTAGATAAAGATGATTTTTGGAAATTTTTACTGATTTTCTATCTAATTCATTGACCGATAAAGATGATTTGATGAAAACCCCTATTGAAAGATTGATATGAAGATGAAGAACTTTGATTTTGCCCTAATTGATGATGTTTTTTGATTGATAAATTTGCTTCCATGCGATATGAAAAACAAATTGTAGATGAAATTGATTGATAAATTTGCTTCCATGCGATATGAAAAACAAATAATAGTTTTGATTTGATTGATAAATTTGCTTCCATGCAATATGAAAAACAAATAGTAGATTTGATTGATAAATTTGCTTCCATGCGATATGAAAAATAAATAGAAATGATAGATTTGCTTTCTTGATTGAAAGTCAAATAGATTGAGTCACGATGACTGTTAAATTTGTTTCCATGCAATATGAAAAACAAATAGTATTGATAGATTTTCTTTCCTGATTGAAAGTCAAATAGATTGAGTCACAATGACTGTTAAATTTGTTTCCATGTGATATGAAAAAAAAATAGTATTGATAGATTTACTTTCCTAATTGAAAGTCAAATAGATTGAGTCGCGATGACTGTTAAATTTGTTTCTATGCGATATGAAAAACAAATAGAAATTTATTTGAACTTGCTTGATGTACTGATTGATTGATGATATCCATTGCTGATTGATTTGCATGATTGCTTGATGATATTGATAGTGTTGTTGATTAGGGAAGGATACATCCCAGAACAACACAAGGATAGGGAAGGATACATCCTGATGATGATGATGATGATTGAGGCTTGCAGTAAGGCTAGGAACAAGACCAAAGGTATGATTAAATGATTTGTGCTAGATTGAATTGATTGATAAGATGAGATTGGAAGAAACGATTGGATGAATTGATTGAGATGATGCAAATGAGATGTGATGGATATGATAATGATCATAATGAATAAATGATATGATAATGAATATGATAATGAAATGAAATGATGATGTAAATATGCAAGTGCAATGATAATGATAATGAGATTTACCAAATGTCTAGTCATACTTAACCATCGTCTGAAAAAGATATTTAAGAATGTGATCCACCCTCAAAAATCTATTTAAAAAGAACCTCAAAATGAAAATGAATTATGTAGTCCTAAATGAATTATGCAATCCTAAATGAAATAATGAACCATTCTCCTTGTTTCCATTTCATGTTGTGTTTATTTGTCATCATTGAGCCTTTTGATATGTTGAAAGTTAGTACAAACATCAAAGGGTATGTTAGACCCAATGATGACCTAAGTACTGCTTTCATAATGTTTGATGTAGCAAGTTAATACAAGCATCGAGGTATAATTGAACCAAGATGACCTGAGTATTGTTTGCATAAACAGACAAAATTTAACCATTTTACTATGCAAATTCCAAAATGTCATCAATGATACGTTGTAGAGCATGTCCCAGGACCAATTTGCACAATACTAATGATTGACTTACAAACAACAAGCAAAGAAAAATCATACTTCTTCCTTGTGATTCTAGTTCAATACATCATTGAACCACTCCAAAGATATGATGTCATCAAATATCAAAATAAAAATTGCAACTGATTGCTTTAAGTTTTCCATTCATTGAATTTAGATTAAGATCATCCAGTTTATTTCAGTTTCAATGTATGACATGTCTCAAAGTTGTTTTGACCAGGCTTGATTGGATATTTGATTGTTGATTTGATACTTGATAATTGACACATGTTGCTTGTTTGCTCAAAAAAAGTTGATTTCCCCCAACGAGTTCAGGATTTTGCCCCTAGTCTAGGGTGAGACACAACCATTTTATTGATGAAAGCATATGATTTATTGATTTTTCTTTGGATTTTAGGAATATTTTGATTTTTTTGGATTTGGATATGATGATATTAGTGCTTTGTTTTGAGATCTTGTTGAAAACCCAAGCTAAGGTTGATTGATCAGATTGATGGATTGATAGTTTGACTAAGTGTGTTAAGCCAAACAAAGATGATAATGATCTTGTTAATTTGGCTAAGTGTGTTAAGCCAAATGAATTTGTAAACCCAAGGAAGTTGTGTTATCCTAGAGTAAACTCGTTCACAAGATGATAGTTTGACTAAGTGTGTTAAGTCAAACAAAGTGATAATTGGTTGGATTCGTTTGATCAAGATTGATGAAGCTTGATTTGGAACAAAATTATTTTGATGATTTGATGTGACACTGACATGCAAGTTAGATGTGACTGATATGAATTGTTCAAATTGATATTCAACAAAAGATAAAGCTTGATAAGGAGCATCTTCCTGTCAAAATATGCCATGGGCTAGTGATTTGGATCTTTTGGCTTGCAAATGCTTGACCAATTTGATTTTACGTCTTCCAATGTTTAGATCACCACATAAGTTGGAGGATATATATCATGATTCATTCCTGAAGCAAGATGTAAACATTTTCCCCCAGTGTCTAGCAATGTTTGGAATGCCATGGTTGGATGCTTGGATAGATAGATGGATGGATGGATAGATATGGTAAGCATGCAAAGGATGCCAAGGATTATCTTGCAATAAGATAAGGTGTTTGAACAAAGGATGCTCACTTGGATAGTGCTTCAAGGCTCAGATAACGTTTGGATTGGATAGGATCAATGAAAATGACCCATGTCAAGATGTTTACCATAAACAAGTGTAAAGTGTTTACCAAACTTTGTCAAGATCAAGATAATGTAAATAGATGGTAATGGGCTGGATAAACGGTTCATGGATGAACGGATGATATGTCTGGAATGTTGGCTTTATGATGGATGCAATAAGATGCTTTCTCCTGAATTGGCACACGTAGATGCTCGATTCTACACATGATGCCTATTTGCCAGGTTTTCATCATGGTACTTGTCCAAAGCACCATCAAAATGGTTTTCACTAGAGAACGATTTTTCTCTTAATCCTTTTTTTTATTTTTTTTTATTTTTGTATTTTTGTATTTTTTTTTTGTTGTCGCCAAGATGCCTGTTTGCCAGGTTTTCATCAAGGTAACCATTTTTTTGATTTTTTTGTATTTTCTGAGAGATTTTAAGCTGATGTTGAACCACTTGGTGGTGCTGATGTTGATGCTTCTGTCATAATGTGCCATCGGTATCCTACTTGAAGATGTTGTTTTGCCAAGATACGTGCACTTGAAAGCAACTTTTGAGATCTCTGATTTGCTTTGTTGATACCAGAGTTATCCTCATCTTTGTGCGCACATCGCGATAGAGTGCCTTCTGAATCCTTATGGTGAATGGTTGTTTCCAACACATGGTCAATGAAAGAATTGGATATCATGTGTGGAGGCATGGATGGAGTGCATTTATGAATAAAAGGTGGATTAGTTGAAAGTTTGGAACCTTTGACTCTCCAAACTTGGGAAGATGAGCAGTGATGAGTGGATATGGAAATGTGCATGGAATTAGGACCAACTGCTTGATACACTTTGTATGTTGCTTGAGAAGCTTGATTTTTCCTTTGTGGACATCTTTGATGGATACTTGCCCCTTTTTTATTTTTCCCCATAGTTTCTTTGACTGATGGAGTTTGATAGGGATAATCCTTCTTTGTATTTTTTGGTATCCAAGTGTATTTGATTTGCCTGATATGATTCTTAGCTTCTTCTTCTTTGATAACGTTCTTCATTTTTTGATTCAAGTCTTTCTTTTGACATTGGTCCCAATTTGTGGATGGGATGATGGGTGGATGAAGATTCATGACGTGGCTGGTTGTAGTATTGGCATTGGTTTCATCATAAAGATTCTTCGTGCCCTCTATGTTGACATTTGCTTGAGACAAAGTTGCCCCCAATTTTATGAAAGTATTACTGATATGTTGAGATCCCTTGATTGTCGAATAACCAAGGCCTTGATTCTTAGGATTTCCAATAATCTGCACTAGTTCTAGGATGCCTTGTTCATGTAGGTCTAATCCTCTGCCTTGATAATTCATTTGCTGAAAAAGCCTATTTGCAATAGGATATGATTTCCCTTGGAAACAAGGTGCTAGTCCTTCTCTGCTCTATGGTGGATCTTCAAAAGTGACAACTTCCTTATTGATAAGATAATTTTCCCTTACAAAGGTGAGTGATCCAAGTTTATAAGTGATAGGATATTCCATAAGTGGGATGAATGCCTGATTGGTATGTTTTTCTTGATCTTGTGAGATATTGGATTGTAGTGCTCCTTCAAGAGGTGTTGATGCTTCATTGTCCTTGTGAAAGTGTCCTCATGATTCATTCTTGATATGCTTTCACTTGATGTTTCTGATTCACAACTTTTGTAGAAGCCTTCTTCATGACCCATTTCTGACATGTCTCTAGATTTCTCTATATTTTGACCATGTGTATAAATTTTAAGAGTAAGAGACTCTTGTTCCTTGGTAAGAGTATGAGACTCTTGTTTTGAATGAAGATCATCTATGTTTCCATCCAAAGAAAGCATCTCATGGGTAGATGGATGAGTATGTGTTATACAGATATGGTCATCTTGTATGGATAGGAGAGTGTCCATTATATCATTGTAGTAGCTTGGAGATACAAATTCTTGATCTCAGATGATTTCAGAATTGCTTTCGACATGCTTTGGATCATGTTCTTGATATGGGTCAATTTCAAAGAATGGATTGCTTTCTTGGATATCTTCATTAGGCATAGGAAGTTTCTCAAATGTCATGAGGTCAAAGGATGTCCATATATTTTGGAAAGGATCATTGCTAGACATTGGTGAAATATATTGATCATGCTTTGGAATAAATTCTTGAGATATGTCCTCTAACTCATTAGCTGATGTAGAGACATTGTCAACACGATCATTGGTGGAAGGATTTTGGATTATGTCAATAGGATCAAATATCGTCAACAATCCTTGAAATAGATCTTTGTAGGAGGGGTCTTGATCATAACTAAAAAATGGCTCTTGATGAATGTTGATTTGATCACTAGATGGGGTAGACATATCTTCACAGTGCTCACCGATGGATTGATTTTGATCATTGTCTTCAACAGTTATGGTGGAGAAATTGTCAATGTTTTCAACCATATGATCAAATGATGTTGGCATTTCTTGAAGAGGTGCGATGAGCCCTTGACATGAGGATGATGGGATACTTTGATCTTGACTTGGAAAAGAATCATTAGATGAAGGAGATGGAGTAGCTTGATCATTAGATGGAAAGGAGGATTTGGATAGGATGGAAGAATTTTCATGCTCTTGGGATGTGATTGATTCATGAGAGGGTATGGATTCATAAGATGGGGTGGAGGGAGGACTTGGGAGAATATTTTGTTCTTGAGATGGAAGGGGATTATCATGGGTGAATAATGAAAGGAGGGGATCATCATATGATTCTTGGGATATGGGATCTTGATCAAAGATTGGAAGGGTTTGTAGAATTTTGGTATCATGGGATGGAGTGGAAAGAATGTTTTGATCGAGATGTGTACATTGAAATGAATTATTGGATGTACAGAATATGATAGAAGAAGGAAATTGAATGGGATCATTCAATTGGGTGGAAGAACCATGAGATTCATTTTGAATTATGGGGGATGAAGATAAATGCATGGCATGACAGGAATGGTCAATGTTACTTGATGGTTTAGATTTGGGCTTCCCCTTTAACCTTTGCAAAAATTCAGAAACATTGAATTTGGTTGATGTTGTTTTTGGAGGAGAAAAGATCACATTCATATTTTTTTCAAAGGACTTTTTAGTTGTGCCCCATTTTATTTCCTTGACTTGCCTCTAGAGTGCTCTTACTTGCTGGGTAAGAGTACTAAGATCATTTAAGGGAGTTTCATTCTTTTCAGGTTTCTCTTTAATTTTCTCCATATTGTAGTCAGAGGGCAATCTGGCACCTTGGTTTTCCAATAAAAGAAAGTATCTTTCTTTATTTTGCTCTAAGATCTTTTCCATAGTTAAGAGAAAATGTGGATCTTGTTCAGCTTCTAGAAGCATTTCTTCTGTTATCTCTTGATTTGAACTATTTCCATAAAGCCTATGAACAAGATTTTCTTCCCTATGACCCATGTTTTAAAGTTTTTGGATGATCTTATTTGAATTAATGTTTTCAAAACACAACATAGAGAAGCAGACAGTTGTTTTGTTACTCCTAGAATCTAAACAAAGAGTGTATGTTCTTTGAGATTTCCATAGGTTTTGAACAAAATAAGCATATCATTCAGACTCACTCTTAGCTGTCAAATAGGTCATCATAGAAATCACAGCCCATAGCTTGAAATCATGTTGACTCACACAGCCATGTCACCCCCTAGAGGGTGCCCGTGTTTTTGTCTTTTCCAAGTGCGTACTCAAGGTGACGAAAGTGGATACTGAATCCCCTAAGCAAACAATTCGTGGCGATTATATGGTGAGTGTCTTGGGGGAAGATTCTTCCCTCCCCTTGCATCGTGATTAAGATGATGTTTGGATACTGACTCGGCTGGCTTTCTACACTATGGTTCATAGTAAGGGTATCCGTTCACTGTGGCACATAGATATACTCCCTCGAGAGACCTCCCAACCTTTAGAATAAAGTTTTTGGGGATGGTTATCCTACGCACTACTGTCAAGTTGGATTTTCATCAACAACTTGTTTTTGATTAAAGTGGGTTGGAAACCTTGGCTTTAGGTGTTCCCACTTAGGTCGTTCCTCTTGGGTGAGTACTTTTTCCCACAAGAGCAGGCCTTCTAAAGGATGTAATAAAACATTAAATTGCATAAAATAAAAGGTAAGTCTGGTATTTTGATCACCCAGTTAAGGGGAGAGCTTAGACCTATTACCCACAATCACAACAAACAAATAATGGTTCAATTTTAAATCCCCAAATTGACAAATTCTCTATTCTAAGTGAAGATGTTGCTTCACTAAAAACATGGGATTCATTTTAACCAAAAGAAAATTATGTTTGGTGACTATCCTAGGATTGGTTAATTCAGATTTAAATGTCTACCCTAGGATTGGTTCATTTTATTCCCCACACATCAATTAAATTTTTGGCCGCGGTCGCGTTGGATCCAGACAACAATTTAAGAATGAGACTATAATTGCTCCCAAAGTGTTTAAAAACACTTGTTACAATCATGTGATAATGCTTTTTCTTTAATATTCATGCTCCATGGTCCTTTAAAATCTGCAATACAAGCTCCAAATGTTAGATGGAATCAAGAAACAAAAAGATATGAGGGTTAGATAAATGATTAAGCATAACAACCCTAAAATTTAGACCAAGTTTCATTGTAGTTTGACATTCAGTGATACTTTGAAAATTTAAACTCTGTCAAAGTTGATAAATACCTACACCATTAGATAGCTTATGAAATTCTACCCCATTTCAAAAAAAAAGCTCCGAAAAAGACCAAGATATGGCCATTTTAAGATTGACAAAAAAATTAAAATTAGAAATTGTATGCGCTAAAACAGAGCTCGTATGCACTAAAAGAAAGCTTGTATGCGCCAAAAGAAAGCTCGTATGCACTAAAACATAGCTCATATGTGCAAAAACAGTCCCCGGATGCACGAAAACAGTCCCCAGATGCGCAAAAACAGTCTCTGGATGCACCGAAACAGTTTATGGAGGCGCTGAAAGAACTATCATATGCATTTTCTCCACAATCTTTAAGCATTTGTTACATGACCTTGTCATAAGGATAGTTTGCATGTGCGAGTTACAACTTGGCTCTCTCCACATAGGTCTAGGCTTCATTTATTATGATGCAAAAGGCTTAACCTATATGTTCTAGGCTATTGTGGGGTGGTAATATAACACTGCCTCGGGTGGCTTGTGGGTGTTGGTAAGATTAAATTTGGAAAATCCTAATCAGTTCTCTCATGGTGATGTTTATCATCTATGTCTCAATGAGGGAAATGGCATGTGGAGGCATGGATACACCTGTGCAACTGCTAAGCAACAAACAACAAATGGCCTTTTGGGGCCGATGAATTCATTGAAACTGAAGATCATAATCTATCATCCATATTATCTTATTCTTGTGGGAGTGAAATTTACGGTAGGGAAGGGCTTCTTGGAAGGTGGCAAAGAGTATCAACTTGATACAAAAATCACTTCTAAGGTTTTGGTAGGTCTAGAGGTGGGTGTGGCCAAGCAGGAGGCGAAAATTCTAATGTAAAAACTTTTCAAAAAATATCTTTTGGTGGGGTTGGAGGAAACCCTTGATGTGGCTACTCTGGGAGTTGGTATCCCTCATCCGTTGGATATGGGAATCCTTGTAGTCTATGGGGAGACTATCAAATATTACCCATTCTTGTTGGATTTGCAAGGCATTGAATTGATGGGGTATCGCAGGTTGGCTATGGCGGGGCCTAATTTCCTCGAGCAGAAGTATTGTCTCTCTCAAGCAAGGATTGATAACTGGTGATATGAATTCCAAGTCTTTGCTCAACAAAATCTTTGGCAAATTGCAGTATCCCTAGTGGTTTGACATTATCGGTGGGTTTCTAGGGTTAGTATTTGGGGGGTGGTTAATTCTAGCTATACAAGTACCTTGACCCTACATGGTTAGTTTTGTAATATTGTTAAATGTGCCAGATCTTCCATATCATGGCCATGTGCGAGCAATTTTGGATGAATTTTTATTGTGTTGGGTGTCTGGGTGGTGGGGGTAGAAATGTTTGTTAGATACTATTTAATCAAATGCCCTTGGGTCATCGGGCAAGCACTGTAACTTGCTTTTTTCTATCAATAAAAATATCATACCATTCTAAAAAAAGAGGTTGATTAAAAATTAAAATAATAGTAAAACATATTAAAAATTTAAAAAATATATGGTGCACTAGAGAAGATAATCCTATTCAAAAGGGTATAATTTATTTTTTGAAATTGATTAAAAAAGTAGACAATAGTTGATGTCAAATGAAAACTATCAAATTCTAGAAAGCTTGACTTTAAAATGTTATTATGAGAAAAATATACATCAAAATTTCAAAAAAAATGTCCATGCACTAGATATTGAAGTTACCTATTTAGAGAAAAAAATAGGGGAAAATGAAGTTTTCTTCTATTTGTTTCTAGATGTCAAGTGAATGCCACTTTTTCCTAAAATTTTCAGCATTCCAAAATCTGTTTTAAATTGATTAAAAAAATAATCATAAATTTTTTAAAAAAAATCTAAAAATTTATAAAAATAAACTTCATCAAGATTTCTAAATTTCATTAGTTTAAATCATTTTGAAATTCAAAACATAAAGACCACTTTTATGTGGTTGAAGTTTAGAATTTTTTTTGTTGTTGGTTGATTCCTTTATAAAGTGTGACACAAGTTTATACTTTTACCCAAATGTTACTTTTAGAAAATGTTCTTTTCCATTTAAATCTAGTTATTAAAGGAGATGTTGAAAGATTCATGATTTATTTTGGAATAAAATAAAATATATATATTAAGAACCTACACAAAATTGTCACAAATAACTAGTTCACATCATCTTCAAATTATTAATGATTTATCTACTATAGGTCTCAAAAGATGAAGATTTAGTTAAAAATTATGATATAAATGTCCATCTTGGACAAAATGTGGGACGTAGCATTGTGGGATCACCCTATTACTAGTACCTCAAATATTTTCATCTCAACATTCGTCATAAGAAGGAAGAAAAAATAAAGTTACAAACTATTTGGGTAGGCTTCCAATGAATAACCTTGATAACTATGTTGGACTCTTGTGAACACTATACAAATTATTAGCTTCAATTATACTCAACATTAATCTAATTTATTGATATCTATCCACCAAATAATCAAATGATATATAAGACCTTTATTATTGTATGTAAGATGAAAACCTCTACCATATAATGCACATATATGTCCCTATATACACCTTCAATCTTATAACCTCCATCGTAAACCCTATAACCTTGACCCTATACTTAATACCATCAACCATAAACCCTAAACTCTATACCTTATATACTCAACCCTAAACACCATCCCTCAACCCTAGGCCCTAAAGCCTATGTGCTAAATCCTCAACCATAAACTTCATACCCTCGATCCTAAATCCTAAACCCTAACTCGTAAATATTATACCCTCAACCTTATAATTCCAATATGATCAACCCTACACCATACACACTATATCCTAAACCATATACATTATACCCTAAACCATAAACCCATACCCTCAACCTTAAACCCTACACTTTGAACCCTATACCTTATACCCTCCACCATAAAGCCTATTCCATCGACCTTATACCCAATACCCTAAACCTTATATCCTATACACTCGAACCTATACCCTAAAGCCTAAAAACCATCCCTCAACCCTATGCCATAAAGCCTATCTATTAAATCCTCAACCCTATGGTCCCTCAACCCTAAACCTTATACCCTCAACCTTAAATTATATATCCTCAACCCTAAAATCTATCCCTACACCCTAAAATTTATACCCTATAAACTCAACCCTAAACCCTCAACCTTAAACACCATCCCTCAACCAAAGGACCTAAAGATTATATGCTAAATCCTCAACCATAAATCTTTGCACTCGACCCTAAAGTCTAAATCCTATTGGAGTGTAGAAAAATATATCCCTTTACATTTTCTCACTTTTTTGGGCCCTCCTAATTAAATTGGACTTAATTGTGCCTTAATTTAGTTTTGTAAAATGTATTTATTCACACTTTCACTCTTATTTAGGTCTCCTTTAATCAATTGAGCTTAATTATGCCTTAATTAGCCCTTTAATTCATTTTCCAAGCATATTCAATTACATTTTCCAAAGGGAAAACTAGACAGTCATTAATGCCTAAACATAACACTTTACATTGAGCAATGTGTGTCCTAGGTTTAGGGACCTAGGACCCATTCACCCATGGGCGAATGGGTCCTCCCTAGACCTTAGGACCTAAATTTAAATTATGTTTTTAGTGGTATTTTAATGTTTTCAAATCCATAATTCAATGTCGGCTTGTGATATTTGAATTTCAAGAAATTAAGGATACATACCTATAAATATAAGGTTATTTCACTATGTTTCACCTAGCAATTTTTCAAGATCTAAGAGAGAAATTCAAGAGAATTTTGGATAAATTCAAAGGAATTCAAGAGAAATTTTATCAGAGTTTTATTGAAGCATTCAAGATCTAATTGTCATATCAAAGTCTTCTTGCATCATGCAAGTTTTTGGATCTAACATTATGATGTAGGTTTCATGATCCAATCAAGCATTCAAAACACTATTTCAAGCAAGATTCATGTTTCAAGATCCACATCCATTGAAGTCATTTCATGCAAATTGCATACCTTCATTCAAGGACTTATCTAAGGGTTTGTTGAGTGGTAACATTTCTTTGTTTATTCATCATTCCCTATCTCGTGCTTTTATTCATTTCAAGTTTTGATTACCAAAATGGGGTTTGACCTTGAGGAAAACCCCCATTCACCAAAAAAAACATTTTTTTCCCTCTCATATTAGGTTTGTAGATCTAGGTGGAAGAAAGCTTGAAGATCTCTTGAAGAGAAAATTTGAAGGAATTGACAAAGTTGTAAAAATTGTCATAAAAGTTGTCATCTTATGGAAACTCATCTATAGAAATTATTTCCAACATTCCAACACTACCACCTAGACAAATTGAAAGATTCAAATCTGCATAAAAGACTCATGAAAGTTGTAGAAAAAGCCTGAAAGTGGACCCATTCACCCTTGGGCGAATGAGTCCCAATCAGCCTTTAGAAACTCAATTTTGGTGACTGGTATACACAGTTCTTCCCTTCTCATATCTGCAATTTAATTTTGTTTCTTCTTAATTTTAGTTTAACATTGATGTTTCAATTTTTATTTGGCATAATTGGGTTGATTTTCTATTTTTAGTCTTTCTCCCAAAAGTGTATGGTGAACCTGACCCCCATCCTTCAGTCATAAGGAAATCTAAAGATTCACTCATTGAGTTGACTCACCTAAGTTGAAGTCAATTCTTTGTGTGGATCTCATTTTCTAATGAAATAGTGAGAAATAGGTCCCCTAAGTGGTTCATCAATCCCTTTTGGTAAACCCTATTTTTCACTTTTTCACCTATACACTTGACCCTATACCTTATACCCTAACCCATACACCCTATATCCTTGACCCTATACCTAATAACCTCAACCCTTGACCCTATGTACCATCAACCCTACATCGTAAATCCTATACCATAAACCTTATATCATATACCATATACCCCCAATGTCAAACCCTATACTCTTGAACCTATACCTTATACCCTCCACCATAAACATTATACCCTTGATCATATACCCAATACCATAAACCCTATACCCTATGCACTCAACCCTATACCATGTAAATCCTAAACACTATCACTCAAACCTAGGCCCTAAAGGCTATACGCTAAACCCTCAACCCTAAACCTTATACCATCAACCCTAAACTCTATACCCTCAATCCTAAACTCTATATGCTCAAACCTAAAACTTATACCCTCAATCCTAAAATATATACACGCAATTGAAAAAGCAAGAGGTGGGGACCTAGAGAGAGAGAGAGAGAGAGAGAGAGAGAGAGAGAGAGAGAGAGAGATGAGAAGAGAAGAATAGAGATAGAGGTATGGAGGGAGAGAGAGAAGAGATGGGAAGAGAAGAATAAAGAGAGAGGTATGGAGGGAGAGAGAGAGAGAGGGAGAGAGGGAGAGACCTAAAAAGGATGAGAGAAAATAGAGGAATGGAGAGAGGGGAGGATCAATAAAGAGTGGGAGAGAGAGAATGTGAGGGAGATGAATATTCAAAGAACAAGATAATGTGAGCATGTTATAACATGATCGTGTTATGTGTATGCACATTCACATAATACAAGAACATTATAATGTGAGCTTGTGCTATGTTTTGATTTGGAAATTTCCAAGTCTTTTCCTTGGATTTACCTTCGGCTTCCAACCCAAAGGTTTGGAGTGACATTTCAATGTCTAAAGACATGTTCTTACAAATAGTAAAAAAATTGGCATAATCTCAAGATGCTCCCCATTAGGTTTCCACGTGTTTGAATGTCAAGTCAAAATGTACAACGATAATGTTAAGCTCTCTATTAGATATCTAACCTTGTAATTTATTTTTATGTTTTGAGTATGTTAAGGTTTTCATATTTAATTTTTTGTTAGTGTACATTTTTTTTTCAAAAACCAATGTGTGGTATTTTTTACTATATTTTTAACCATTCATTGAAGTTTCAAATAAATTATATTTTTAGTAACTAGAATCAATTCTACACATATTAAAAAAATAAAAAATTATTAGCTTTTTAGAAAAATAGGGGGGAGCATGCTCAATTTTCTATTTTTTAGATATGTCCACTTTGAAAATTAGTAAAAAATCATATATTCATTAAAAAAATAGTACAAAAATTAGGCATAAACTAGATGGTGTTAGCTAATTTCTCACCAACCACACCAAATTCTATTTTATATTTTTTGAAAAAATAGGACCACTTCATATGGCCCCCCTTAATCTCTACCATTTTAAAAAATAGTAGTTTTGAAAGTAGATTCAAAGAATGATGACTTTCATTTTCATTGCATCTTCATATTTTGAGTGTAATTATCTTCAATTTCTCACAAAAGTTCAATCTTTCCCGATTTCAAAAAGAAAGAAAGAAAGAAAGTGGCCACTTAAGACCCCTTATTGGTCCCCCATATTTGTGCCCTTATCCCCCATTCTTTCTCAATTTCATTTCAACACATTACCTCAATTAATCATTGAATATTCTATTATGTAGGCAATTATTTTTAAGTTGGCTTCCCATATTTTGTAAACTATTTCTTTAACCTTTGGCATCTTTTTAGAGTGTATGGCCTCCATGGAAATAGTATGAAGATTCATGCTCATTTAAATAGTGTTACACAAATATCTATAATACTAGAGACAAATTATTACCAATATTTATTTAGTCTTTGAGTTTTGTAATATTTTGGGGGTTCAAAAAAAGAATCTTAGTTTGATATATTTTTTAAAATTATATTTTTTTCATTATATAAAATAATAAAACAAGAACCCAACTCAAAATTATAATGCAAATAACAACTCAAAATAACCATGCAAATAACAACACCAGTGTCTAATACTCACTATGTAGGTGAGCATGAACATACTTAGGCTATGAGTTCATGGAGTGGCTTATCTACATTTGTTGCTTAAATTTTTGCAGTGATCTCAAACAAATTATAAATTAAACATAAATGATAATTTGGAATCTCTTATAATGATAGAGCTATTATAATTTGAGGATTGAAAATAACCTATGATGTATATAGAAGTCTAAAATTATACAATTTTTATTTAATGAAAATATGCCACATTAGTACATATATTTTATTACCTCTTCTTTTCTAACAATTTAAAAATTATTTAAAATTAAAAAAATAGATAAGATTACTAATTTCAAAAAAATTAAAATATTTAAATAATAACTATTAAACAAAATAAACAAAATAACTACATAAATCCTTCACCCTTACCATGAAAAGTTAGGGAAAACCATACAAGAAGGTTGAGTTCTTTGCATAGAAGTCAATGATTAAGGGGTTCACCAAATTTCAATATTTGCCAGGGCCACACTGACTAAAAGTGGAGAAAGGGCACAAATATTCTATCATGTGGCCAATGATTTTTAACTTGGTTTCCCAAGTTTAGTTTTGCAAACTACTTTAACCACTGACCTCCTTTTAGACTATAGAGCATTTGTGGCAATGGTTTGAGGACATCTATGTATTAACATAAGAGGAAAAATAATACTAGAGGAAAGAACCCAGTACCTTAGCATGTTTGAATAGTTGTTATATCATTTTTTTCTTTAATGTCCAATATTTTTAACAATACTGAACCAATAGTTGCCACTTTAAAGTTGTTGGTGTTGATGATGATTACCCATAATTGAATGAAAAGTATTCCTTAGATCTAAAAAGCAACAAATCATGTGATGCCACATCAACACACCAACAAAACATGACTTAGTGCACAACTATCAATCTCACTTTTTTCGGGCCTTTTTGGTCACCTTGACAAAAAGTATGCTAATGTGGCATCATATTTGATGATGTGGCCCTGAAACCTTATAAGAAAGGAACTTGCAAGTAAGTTGTAAAAAAATGAGAGTGATTTGAAATTTTCCACATAAGATTTTGAGAAATGCAAAGTTAGGGTGCTCAACTATGAGGTCCTCTCCCCTATTAGAAACAAATTTCCACCAATATTTGTTTAATCTTTGATATTTGTAATATTTTGAGATTTAAATAATGAATCTCCATTTGATATTTATTTTAATTTTTTTCTTTTACAAAATTAAGTTTAGAGATTAGAGTAAAATTTGTAATTTAGTTCAATTTTTTTTTTTTCACATTTGAAGTTATTTAGAGATATTTTGGTAGGATTATTATTGTTTTAATATTACATATATTATCCTAAATCAATTCATGAAAATGGGTGTAGAGGATTAGAAAATAGATTTTTTTAAACATGTATATTTTTTAAAAATGCATATGTAAATCTAAATATCTTTTACATTGTGATTTCATGGAGGGGAGATTTTTAAAAAAAAAATTAATGGGTGGTGCTCAAATTTTTTAAGATTAGTTTAAAGTGGGTGGTCCTGTAAATTTTGTAGTGTAGTGTATGCTTAAAATTTTAAGTTCTTAAATTTATGGAAGTTACCCCATGTCCCCATACGCCTGCTTAACTCCATTCTTTTCTTAAATTGAAGCAATTAGAGTGTTCCAATGGAAATTTTAAATTGTGGAAAAGGGATAATTTATAATTTTTTCCTATTTTAATGGAGCAATGCAATTTAAGAATTAATAATCATTTGTGAAAAAATACGGGGGCGAAAATAAGCAACAACTGCTTATTGTGAAAAATGCCAAGTGGCTTCATAAATTTCCTTGCTTTTTCATTTGCCTCCAGTTTTTCTTTCCAAATTTTATTTACCAAAATTATTTTTAATATTATTCATTCATATAAATAAAAAATATAACAAATAGGCAAAAAATTAAATTTAAGATGACTTTAAAAAATAAGCAACAAAATTAAATATCCATGGAGCCACTATCTCCACAAATTACTCCTAAAAAAAATGAGCCTAACTAAAATAAGCTAATCAACCATGGGCATTGTCCTTCGCAATTTCATGAATTTTATTATTTTGCATATTCAATTTAGCAAAGTAAATAAATATTAAAAAATTAAAACATAAATGGTTGGAATATAAGAACTCCATATGATTAACAAGTGGTGGGAAAAAAGCCTAAGTTGGTGGGGCAATTTCTAGCCCCAATTGCACTTGCTTAAATTTTCAAACTAAAAAAGAGGGATTGCTATTATTGAAGAAAGATTCTATTTAATCTTGTAACATTTTTTTTGCTTAATGACCCCTTGCTCCTTCAAAATAGATCCTAAAGTCCCTCCATAAGACCTTACCTACAGTACACCAAGTTGAAATATGATAATGCAAATGATTTCTTGATCTTTATATTCTCTCTTGATTTATAAAATAAATGTATAGAATATCTCTAAATACAAAAACATAATATTATATTGCATAAATTTATATCTAATTGCAAAGATAAAATATATGATCACATAAATGATTCTTTTAAAAAAATATAAATAAATTTAATATAGAAAAATAAAAACCATAAATATAAATATAAATCAAATATATAAAAATATATGTAATAAATAAATATCATAAAACAAATAATTCAATTTTTTTTTAAAATGACATCAATATATCAAATTACTATTAAAAAATAAATAAATGTGAAGCCTTAGAACTGTTTATTTTTATTGATTAATTGTGCATTCAGTAGTTGAAATAAGAACTTAGTGATGGACTATACAAACGAAAGAGTTTCAGAAAATGAAAAATCCATCAAAACTCCTCCTCCACCCAAACAAAAAATCAATTGGTACCGAAAAAATCATTTCCATCACTACAGCATTTACTTGTCCAAAAAACAATTTAATCGTTTTTGTTTTCTCTACAAGCCGAACCTTTCTAGTTTAATCTCCTACCTGTCCTCAAAAGTATGTTGTAAACTTGAAAGCATGACGCCTATGCACTGATATACCTAATTTGAATTCGGTTACTCTAAATTTTGTAGAATAGCTTGTACAACATATTCCTTCTGACGGCCGTAAACGGAAGGGAATGCCTCCTCTATAGATTCCTGTGCGCCACTCACAAGTCCGTCGTAAGCTCCTTTGAAGTTCGGCAGTCCCCACTGTGCAGACTTTCCTGCGCGGTCTTTCCACAAGCAAATACATCTTCGACAAAATATGAGAAATTGAAGGCTCCCCGAACAAGTTGCAAGAATAGCATTTACAGCGTCATATAGAGTCTCCTGTTCAATCTTATACCCATCCATCACCGCCGCCTTTGCAAGTTTCCTCCGTCTGTTTTCAAGAAGTACCATATAAACAGGGGTAAACGAGGCCCGGATCCATCCTTCATAAAAATAAATGTCCTGATCTTCACCCACCATCCGTTTTAAAACTTTCAAGCACTTTTCCACTTGAACAACAAGGCTCTGCAGTTGAGTATCCCGGTTTTCAAGCCTGAAAGTCCCGGCTCTCAAATATTCCCTGTAAAGTTTCTTTGTTTTTGATTCGTGTTCCATAACCTTCGTTTCCAGCTCGCACCGATCACAGAGACATCTGAAACCAAAGCTTTCACAAGCTTCCTGCCGACAAGGATAGGGAAACAGAACATTAAAATATGGGATCCAGATTTCTTCGCCAGCAGAAATCTCCGTGGCTGCATGAATCCTCATGATATCGCCTACATTGATTCTTGCTGCGTTGGGCGCGCATGAATGGTTAATGAAGGAGGGAAGCAGCCATACCCCATAATAAAGCCTGGTTGGAACAGGGTTGAAGACCACTGGCTGCTTGCAAATTTGTTGCATTGCAGGTGGAGACGAATCGTCCAATGCAATGCGTTTTAAGATGTGAAGGATTTCTTGGTCCTTGTCTTTGTCGCCCAGCTTCTCATATCTTTCACAAGCAGTAACTTTCTCCACACTTGCAGTCGGCACAAAGTTTTCTCCGGCGAACTCAGTGAAATCTGACATACTGGGAATGAGGTGGGACAAATCTTTGCTGTGGTGGGAGAAAAAAATCTGGCGAGTCTTTTCTTCACAGGATCTTAGCTTATTTTTCACGTTTTGAAGGAGCAGATTCTGCTCGCCACACTTTTCAGCCACAGCCAAAGCTTTGCTGATCAATAGCACCTCACCTACCTCGATTTTCTCCGTGGCAAATAAACCTCTGCCGCAACCATAGCTCGTCATTCTGATCTCCACTGGCCCAATGAAATCTCCATCTGGTTTGAAAGCACTAGAGCTACCTGCAGCAGGGCCCATGATAGCTTCGCCTATGTCAAAACAGACCGTGCTCCATTGGCGATAAGCGGCGGTGAAGAGCTGCTTCTTTTCTGGAAACAGATCACAGGAACGCTGGAGGAAACTAAACGCGTCCTTATATCTTCCTGCAGATAAAAGTGATCGAATTTTAAACTCAACTCCGACGCTGTCGGAAGGTTCTACTTTAACTGCATCTTGCAGAGCTTCTTCGCACCGGTGAAGTTCAATGTATGCTACACCTCTTTCAATATACATGCGATTAACAGTAGATGCATCTTCCGTCATTCCTTGGGAGAGACATGCTACGCATTTAGTATAATTTCGGATACAATTCTCCCACTCGCCTGCACGGTGGGCCATATTTCCAAAAGCCATCCACTTCTTAAATTTTTCTTTACCAACTGTAACATTTATATCCTTAGGAGCAGCAAGGCTCTGTAAAGTTTCAATACTCGGGGGATTCTCCACATGAATAAATACCAGATCGCTTTCACCTTGGACAAGCATGGGCTCCTTGAGAGCGATTTTAGTGCCTGGGAGAAAATTATTTCGTGCAAAACATTGATCTGGAGAAGCGATGGAAAGGGCCACTGCCTTCCCAGTCCCTGCCTCCTCGAGCAGAGTGTAAATCCTCCCAATTTTGAAAGGTTCGACACAGAGTTCGCCAAACAACACCACGCCTTCGTTCCGCTTCCCTATTTTCAAATCCGTAAGGCTTACCGGAACAAGATCGTCCGTAGCTTCCATGGCTTCATAAGTACTTTCAATTTCATGCTCCAGAGTTTTCTGCATGCCCAAAATCTCTCCAACTTGAGGATGTGTGAGATACAGGCGGGCTTTTTCGTGAATTAAAGTTAAAGCCTGCTTATCAAAATTCCTGCATGCCTTGGCCATAAAAGATACATCATTTACTCCAAGAATGCCAAGGAGTCTCTCATAATATCGGGGCTGTAAGCATTCTGCAGAGGGCGGATCTGCAACATCCGAGCTGCTAGCCTGTGGTTCTTTTTGAGACGTGATTCTTCTTTCTTCGAGTGAAATCCCTTGAACAAATTTTTGAGAAGACATAGTGACTGCCAAGGAGGAACGGAGCTGTAAATATTGCAGAAGATGAGAGGATCAGTCACATTTGGCGGCCTCTCGTTCAGCTAATTTTCTTCCATTGACAAATACTTAACACAGATCTTTGAGAAAGAAGAAAAAATACAAAAGGAAAAGGATTTAAGCGTCTGAATTCAAGGAGTGCAGATTACAAAAAAGTTAGAAGGGAAACCTTCGAATATTTGAGATTCTTGAGCTAAATTTACTAATGATGCCTAGAAAGCGACATGAAAGCGCAAATTTGTTGAAATTATTTTTTTGAATTAGTGCCAGTAGGAGTATCTGGATGAATCGTCCACATATTTTTCATTCTGAAATGCAGGATTGACTGTTCAATGTCAAATCCCGAAAGTTCAGATAATTGATAAATTATGCATTCAGACCCTCAATTTCAATTTTGCTAAATTTAGGTACTCTTAATTCTTTTACATGCCTTTAAAGCGTAAGTTATACGTTACCTGTTACTGTTTTCCTGCTTATGGAGAGGACTCAAAATCTTGAGCAGCGAGAATGACAGGACGAGGATAATAACGAACGACAAAGTATCGCCATTCCGACACTTTCCTTTGCATCAAATTCACTGACAACTGTCTGCGCAAGAATAACGCTCTATAAATAGATAATAACTTTATTTTTACGTTTGCCAATAGCACACTCTTACATTAACCCTGGTTTAAAAGTTAACCTTGGGTTTGATTAAGAGGGGGAAAATCTTTTGGATCACGTTTTAGTTGATTTATTTGTGAGATCTGCTTTCTTAGTAATTAGTTGTAACTTGGTTATTTTTATGTATTTTTTTAGTAAGTTGTAATTTTTTTTATTACAACTATAAATAGATGCTATGGATGTTAGATTGTTATTTATTGATGTTATTGTTATTTATTATGTTAGGTCGTTATTTAAAAAACATGTATAAATAGATTGTTATTTTAAAAATATATTTTGTGTAAAATTATATTTAATTGTTAAAGTTGAAAAAGTTACATAGAAAATTATATGTATGCTAATATGTTAGACAGTATGTGTTTGTGTATGGGTGCATATCGAGGCAATGTGTTGCAAGTTCTAGTTGCATGTGATTGGACTAAATAATAATAATAAGTGTTAAAGAATGGAATGAAATAAACTTAGAATTATTATTTTTAACTTTTCTTTAAAATAAATGGGTATTATCTAATTTTGAAATATTTGTATACAAATTTAAAACATAAAGCAATGCAAATGAAAAAAGGAAGTTACCATCAAATTGACAAAAAACATTGCAAATGGAAATAGAATGTTCTCATCCAATTAAAAAATCAATATCTATCTAGCTTTTTACATGACAAGTGAGATTACTATGTGCCAAATATGATGATGGAAATAATACTAAAGTGCTATAACCCTTAAAATAGATGGTTTTTTCCTATTGTTTTGTTCCTAGCTTAAAGATTGTGTTCATTGGCAAATAGTAGATACTTTAGTAGATTGATTTTTCTTTTTAGATGGATAACCCCTTTGATTTGGACCGCCAGGAATGCATGGGAAGAGGGACCAAAAAGGGAAGGGTTATTTTTTTTGAAAAACTTAGAAGAATTAGGAGTGGACTAAGGAAAATCTCATGGAAGCAGACCCTCAAGGGAAGCATGAACAGATTGACAAGTTCATTGGAGTGGATGGATGCATGAAGAAGACTAAAATAAAAAGGACCCAAAATAAAATTAAATATAAATATATGATCAATTTCAAAGCTATTAAAAGAGGACTAACAAACGATGCCCCATTTCCCCAATTGCCCTAAAAATTAATAAACTTGAAGGCAACCTAAGGATCAATTCAATTGGATTATTATAATAAATGTTTCGTTTAGAGGGGATTGGGTGTAAAGAAAATGGTGTGCCTTGAGACTTTGCAAATCAAGATCAAAGATAGGATAAGCTTGTGTCTTAGATTGTTCTAAGTCTTAACTTTTTCATCTTTAATTTTTTCTTTTGTATTGCTACAACATTGCGTAGAAGTTGTGTATATATGCTTTGTAAATTTAATAAAATTTAAAACATGTTCTATTTGGTGTATAATTTATAAACATAATCCATGTCATACAGTGTATATTGAGTTATTGAGATATCCACTATTTTGATTGACTATATAATCACCATGATTGGACCTTAGCCTTCTCCTTAGAACTCATTGTAGAGTCATTTGGCGTGTTTATTATGAGGGTGCTCTTGATGTTTTGGTCCTAGTTTCTACTTTCAATTTACAATTAAACTATTAATTACATTGTCAAGGCAACGATGAAATATTTAGATAAAGTCCAAGATATCCTATCCAAAAAGGATGTCTAAGATGGAAAAAAGAGGAAGAGGATACCATTCTCCAATGCGACATGATTTTTCATGATATTATACATATTCTTTTTATTAAACATGTGCATAATCAAATTTCATTAGCTTAAGCATAGCTACTCTAATACAAACAACCATGCATCTTCCTCGAGAGTATGTCATTTATGTAATATAAATATTATTTTTGGTTACAACTATAATATCACTTGTATGCATCTTTCTTTAATGAATTCTCATGTTTAATTTATTATGTAATAAGGCATAAGAGTGGACACTTTTGGAATATAAAAAAATATTCAACCCTTGTTTTAGTGCTATTCATATAGTTACAATTGCTAGACACATTCGAGACAAAACCCCATAAGTGGGAAACCATGATTCGTGGGTGTGCTCAAAATGGTTATGCCAATGAGGCTTTCAAAATATTTCATCAAATGAATTTGAATGGTGTGAATCCAAATCAATTTACTATGATAAATGCGCTCCTTGTATGTGGTGATTTAGGAGCTTTATAGAAGGGTGAGGAACTCCATTCATACATAATCAGAAGTGGATTTGAGTTTAATCTATTTGTTTGTTATGCTCTTATAAACATGTATAGTAATTGTTGAAGAATTGAGATTACATGGAATGTTTTTGATATATAATGTCTCAAAATGATGTTGCTTCTTGGAAAATGCTTATTACGGGGTATGAAAAAATGGGTTTGGAAAGGAATCCCTTAACCTTTTTTACCAAATGCAATAGGAAAAAGTGGATCCCAAATGCATTACTTTAATTGCTATTCTATTTATGTACAATAATGAAGGCCTAGTGGATGAAGATAGGAAATGCTTGGATGCCATGAGTTAAAACTATGGAATTACACCTATGATGGAGCATTACACATGCATTGTTGACCTTATTGGCTATGTGGGGTATTTTAACGAACCATACGACTTAATTCAAAAAATACCACTAGTGTAACAACACTAGTGTTCTACTCAATAAAATTCTAAAGATTTCATGTTAAGTGAATATTCTATGATGCCATGACATAGCAATAAAAGAATTTATTTCCATATTTATAAATTACACACACATTTGAGATAACACTATTTCCAAACTTCCATTGCATTCCATTATAATTTCACAAATCTTTCCATAAAATAGATATTATATTGAATGAACTCAATTTTATCATTCATGATTACATCATCCCTTATAAATGAGTACATGATGCATACATAGCTCTTATGAACTTCATCTAGCAATAGATATATAAATTGATCCCGATGCTACCACAACAGTGCATACCTTTTGGTTGTCCTTGCTCTTTGGTGCATACCTACTCCAGTTGTCCCAAATGTTGGCACAAACATCCACAAAATTGAGCTGGTGAATGATGAGAAGCATCACTCAAGCGCTTTTTTTCCAACCACGGACTCAAATGTGGTCCCCCAAATACCTATCAACTGACAACTGGCCCTTCCATTCAATGAAGAGATTGGTTGGTAAACCTCATAACAATAGCCTATCTGAGCTTTAGTGTTGTGTCTTATATTACTATAACTTGTAAACCCACAATCTAGGACTAGCAGGAATATAAATGGATCATGGTGAACTGACAACTTGTAAACAGTGGCTACTTGCACTACCTTGGCCAAAGTATTCTCACACAGTACTTCAAATGATAGTCTCCCTATTCACATACACTTCTATAGCTCAATTTTGATTATGACTATTTTTATACTTTTCTTAGGTAATTTATTTCCTTAGGTAATCCCCAACCTTAGAAATAACCTATTCCCCTTTTCCCAAAACACTATGATATCTTTTCCAATTAAGCCTACGCTATCCCCTTCAATGGATATTCCCATCCTTGGTATAACATATGACCTTTCCTAGTCCATGAATTAACTTTACATAGAAAATCTATTCACTACTAAAGACAATCTAGTCCCAAGTATAACTTTATAATCTAGAGTATAGCTATATATAAGATTCTTTTATTCATAGTTTAAATATTCAAAAATAATCGACTCCAATCAGTAATATATCACATTAATAAGTGGTTCTCATCAACAAAATAGCCACATCAATGATTGTCCTCAATCGAAGAATAATCATAACAATATATGCTCCCATTTGAGAGTGTATCCCCTTACTAAAAAGAGTTATTCAAAGTAGAATCTTGTCAATAATGTGACTTCTTTTCATTACTGGTCATATGCATGATGTGGAGGATATCATGGAAATGCATGATAAGCTAGTGTCGAAGGATTTGGAAGCAGCGAATATGCTCAAAGAACTTATCTATAGGCCATTTTATTTTTTATTTTGTCTTTGTTCTCTTTTGGTGTTTTTTTCTAATGGGTCGTTGATGTCTCGATAATCAATTGGTTTTTTTGTTTTCTGGGGTGGGCAGCCCACTTTTCTTTCTTTGTTGCCACTATCTCTTTTTGTTCAGGGTTTCAAGTACCCTTCAAAACCTATTTATCATTAATCAAAAACAATGTGACTTATTTTCAAGAGTGTAAAGCACTAACCAAGTAGCCACTTTAACTCAATAGGTAATCCCACCTATGTTTCAAAACATATATTATCTCATAAACTCAAGTGATTTACTTATTCACATAGGCGAGTCTCAACCTTGGGGTGATCCCACAATACTAGTTTACAATTTTTGGCCAAATTGGACATTGAACTGATTTTTTCTAACTAAATCTTCACTTTCAAGCACCTATAGTGGCTAAACCATGAGGAATTTGAAGATGACGCAAACTAGTGATTTGTGACATTTTGTCTATAGATTCTAAATATTTTGTTTTCAAATTTTTTGGAATCAGATTTCACTTATTTTTCCATCTCCTTCAAAAATTAGTTTTTTTTAATAAACACCATTTTTAAGAAGTGATGCTCATTGTATACAACATAATTTTTTTCCCATGAAGGATGAAAGTCTATTTTTTTTGAATTTAGATTTTTAACTATGATATCTAGTGCTTTCATTTAGTTTCATAGTATTTTATTGAACATTTTTTCCTTAATCAAGTTTCAAAGTCAAACCAATTACAATTCAAACATAAGCGGACTATATACAGCATAACTTCTTTTGTATGTTTCAAAATTCAAAAAAAAAATTGGATCAAGGAATATCTAGTGCACTGATATTTTTAATTTTTTTTTTGATAATATGCTATTTTTCCACATGTGCAGAATAGAGAGCTTGATTTTCGGTGAAAAACCTACATTCACAAGGGAAAAAAATATATAATAATTAAATTAAATTTATTTAAAATTATACTCTTTGGGAAGCTTATAATAAGGACTACATACTTACAAAAATTAATTTTTAAATGAATTCATTTGATCCCCCAAAAGATAAATCAAAAGTGGTTTTTTATCAACATTTTGATAGGTGTAAAAGAGACTACATTATAGGTATGGTTTAAAACTAGCGAGGTTCTATCCAAGGGGGTTTGATCTAAGGTGGTTTGATCAAACCCTCTTTAATTGGAATCCTTTAAATGAAACTTTTCAAGGCTTTAATCATTATATTTTCTAAAAATATGTGATTTCAACAAAAAACAAGATCTCCCAAAAATTATAAACTAGTATTGTCAAATCACCCCTTGATATATCCCAATCCTAGGATAAAACATCCTTCAATGAATTGTTTGTTCATGTTGGTTAATCTAAACCTACAAGTTCCAAGTAAGACCAATTATCCTACCTAACCACGTAGAGTAATCCAAACCTATAGGTTTCAATGGTAGTCAAGTAATTTTCTCAACCCATTAGGTAAATCTTAACCTAGGGTTTCCTCAAATAAACTTCTTGAAATATTACGTTATTTAAAACCTAGGTTTTCACTTGAGAGTGACATATGACCAAGTGAACCTACAAGTACAGGTTAGCAATGACTCTTCCTATCATTTCTCCCAAATTGTTGAAGTTAAACTAAACCTTATCATTCCTAAGGTTTTCTATCATCATAAACCTATAGTGTCAAGTCACTTTGTGACATTGATATGTTTCACATTATGAATAACCCTTAATCTATTCTTATTTCATCATTCCTAGTATACCTTTACTAATGACAAAAAATCCATCCTATTATGGAATAATTACAAGCACTTTCATAGAAAACAATAAAAAAACTTATTTTTCTTTTCCAAAGTAAATGCTATAATTCCCTAATGCAAGTATTCTCAAGTAGTAAAAAACAAAGATTTTAATCTCATTTTTCATAAATAAAGACAAATAAGAGAAGACTAAATCCTCATGCTTGTATATGCTTAGTCCAACTAACTGACTTGACGCACATCCTTCTAGCAGAAGCTTCCTAACTTCACTTAATCCTTTTAAAGCAATACTTTTCTATGACTTCTCTCTCAAGAACAATTTTCACTCACAAAGTATTTCGCAACTCTCACACTATAAATCTCATCTCACAGAATAAATAGCTCTTAGAGTAATCTCAACATAATAATTTTGCAAAAGAATGTGTTCCCAATAAGAGAGTTAAATCCTCTCTATATATACAAAAAAAAGAGATATTGCATCCTATAGAAGAGGCATGCAAAATGATAGCTTAATCCATGCATATTGGTTCACTTCACTTAGCTTAAAGGTGGAAACAATCAAAGAGTTTAATCAGCATGAAAATTTATAGGTTGACCTCTACATTTTGACAATAACATAAGACTATTTCAATCTACACATGACCAAATGATGATAATCAAGTTGTTTCCAAAATGGACTTCTACAAAAAATAGAACTTCTTATTTTGTTGCCAATTATACAACCCTTCTTATTGTTTGGCATAGCTTTACTCATTGAAATAGTCTACAACTATAATACAACACATGGTCAACGTCGATTTAGTCTAAGCTTTGTAGTAAACAGATACGTAAAGAGTCGTCGGGCTCATAAATGATATTTTGACCAATTCCTTGTATCGTTGTATGTGTTTCCTATTCTTGTGCATTTCACCTTATTTTATAGTTGATATCTATTTCATCGCTTTATTTATCATCATTCAATGTTGAGTAAATTTCTATTTAATACTTCCACAATGCATTGTCCATAGTATCAATTATGGCTCATTATCCATATCAATTATATTGTTGTACAATTTATATAGTATGTCTTTTGACCATAATTCAATTCCAATATATGTTATATTCGGCCTTTAAATACTTTGCATATATTATATAAAAATCGGCCTATGTTCATGTATATAAATCGACCTCTAAGCATTACATATGTTAATTGACCTCCAAGCATATATTTATATATAAAAATATATTTATATATGTATATATATATTTATATATTTATATATGTGTGTGTCTATCATTAATTCCTTATCACATATGTATATGTATATGTATATGTATATATATTAAGATATATATATTCATATAATCATATATAATAGCTCACTATACCTTTTTTTGTTTTCTCACTCTTGTGTTATGAATAATTATATTGTATTCTATGTATAATATATATTTATATAGAGAGAGAGAGGGAGAGTATATCAAATATACATACATATATATATATACATTTATATATCTTGATTCATATGACAACAAAAGACATTATTCGATATCTTGAGTGCATACATCCAAGTTATCATTTCTATTGAACAACACATGTGTGTGAATATACATATTTATATATGGGTAAGTACATGAAGATGGGTAGCAACTTCATGGCCACTTTTTAAAAAAAAATTTGAAAACCCATAACATGAACGTGTTATAGTGCGCTCGCATTATAACACACTCGTGGTATGGCTTGGTGTGTCGAGCCTAAGGCTAGGCCACCACAAGCCCATAATGCAAGTGTGTTATAATGTGCTCGTGTTATGGCATGTTAAAATAAAAAAAAGGAATTGAATTTCATTTTCATTTGTGACTGGTTTTTTTGTTGCCCATGGCCAAAAACCTCATAATTTCACACTCGTGTTCTAAGAGGTGATTTTCTGAAAAAATATTCATCAATGATTGTTGATTCATCATCAGGATGCCGCCACATCGACGAGGAGGTGAAAGAGGTAAGGATTTTTTTATTTGTTAGGTTTAGGTTGTATTTGATATTTATTTTTTGAAATTGTAGATGTTAATCAACCTGGAAACCCTCAAAATCCTTAGCAAGAAAAAAATCCTCAATAAGAAAATCCTCAGCAAAAAAATCCTCAACCACAACAACAACCTCCTCCACCAATCCCTCAATACCCTCCTGACACTCAACAAAATTTAATGGGTGAAATTGAGAGCAATAGAAAAAAAATTGAGGATTTAATCAGGAGGTTGAACAATCCAAACAGTTCAACTGAGGAAAGAATGACCCTAGAAACTTCATTGCAAGATATTTTAAAAAATGTAGATTCAATCAACAAACAATTATCTAGTTGGTAGGATAGGAGGCAAGCGGCTAGGGATATTTACCAATATAAATTATCATAGAAAGATGTAAAATATTTAAAAATTACAAAATTAGATTTGTGCGCATTATTCACTAACCCATGGTCAAATGGAAATCTCTCCCTCAATGCGAAGATGTTTCCTAATCAATGGTGCAACCACCAAGAGATTACGAAATATTTTTGTGATAGGTGGTACATGGTTTTTGATTACCCACCATGCAAAAATTGTGAAGTCCCACAGTATTTCCTCAAGAAACTATACGTTGATTTCATCTTGAACAAAATCCCAAATTATTTTGATATGAGGAACTTCCAAGGTACAGCTGGGGGGTCGGCACAAGATAGACCCAGTGCATAGTTGGATCCTAGGCGGCAAGCAAGACGACATCTCGCTAGGCCGTCTCATGAGAACATCGGTATCCCTTACGTCGTGAAGGAGAGTGTCAACATAGAGACTCTGCAGGCCATCATCTCTTTAGTGTAGAGTGTCATCCAGCATGTTAGCTCTCTTGTACAATGCCATCCGGGGGAATCTTTGATAGGTGGGCTTTGATCCCATGTGTTTCAATCTTGCGGGGTGACTTCTTCATATGACCCCATCAATACTCAGGAGGTTGTTGTGCAGGATCCATCTGTAGCTATGGAGATGGAGAGGGAAGCTAAAATTTTGCATGACGCATATGGCATTGATAGTCAGGTAAAAGTTAGCATGTTCATTAAATTAAATTTATTAAATTTTAATTTTGAAATGCAAGATTAACTAATTTAGTTTTATGATTTTAATAAACTTGTAGGGTCATAGTGTTGATACTGGATACATCGGCCCTACACTTACTTATTTCTATAGTACACCTATTGGTGCGGTATGTAACTAGTAAACAATTATAAATTTATTACATATTAAGAGCATTATTTTACGAATGGTATTTTAATATATGATTTTGGATGTTGAATAGGCTAATATTGGAGGTTTCGAGGGAACACCTCTTGGTGCTAGTGGATTTAGTCAAATATTCACACATGTAATAGAACAAAGAGTTTAACTAATGAATTGTACTTAATAGATTTGTATAGTTTATAGTCATATCATTAATTATGTTGCATTGCACATCATTCAAACTCAAAGAATTACTTCACATTCCATAATTAATAACTAGATGTTGATAGATGACAAAATTTCAACTACAATATAGTTGTTTAGAAATTCAACATAAGTAGTGATGCAATTACTTCACATAGCATAAGTAATAAGTCTAGGAGCAGCTTCCAATTGCATTTTCTTGTCATGGCATTCCATGAGACCACATTTTACTAAGGAATATTTTTAAACAATTCACTTCCTTGTCTATCCTCCAAACTAGGCACCCATTATGGTTTGCTCTCACAGATCTGAAACTCACTTGCAACTCTTTTGGAGCAACTGTCCCAAAATTCGATTTTAATGCTAAATTAGGCCACAATTAGACCTTTTTTCCAAAGAGATGCCTCTCCAAAAACACAACCAACACTTGAAACCTCCAAAAATTCAAAAGATAGCCAAGAAAACCTTAGATTATTTAACTTTCAGGTCTCCCCTTGCTCATTTAGACCCCTTTTTATAGAACCCTCACTTTCCTTGCAATCAATTACGGCTTATTGAAAATATTATGCCTTGACCTCTCAGAAGCTTATAATCACTTAAATAAGGCTTATTTATGCTTGTACATTCTCATTCCATCATCAAATAGTGTTGACCCAAAGATCTACATACACTTCCTTCACAAAATCTATTTTTCACTAGCTTTCACCCTCTTTCACCTAGGGTTTCTCGCTTATTCACTTCTCTAACCACTTACAACCTCTTAGATCTTCTAAAAACCCTCCAATTCACTTTCTCTCATAGTTTTTAGGGTATTTTATCCACTTGTAAACCCCTATCCTCTTTTCACTCACTCTAGCCTTATTTAAAAGGCACCAAAATTGGTTTTTCACTAGGTAAGCGAGGAGAACTCACACAAAAAATTCACCAAACAAATTAATTACCTTATAAACCTAATCCCACTTCAAACTTGTCCATTCCACCAATAAATAGTTGCTACAAAAAGTTGGAATGTACTTTTTAGTTTAAAAAGGGCAATCACACCCTTAGCCCCTATTTTCTGACCGCCTAGAGAAATCAGGGCACCAAAAACTTGAAACTCAATATCAAATGCTCAAATTAGTTTTAAATCTATTCCAATACCTAACTCCTTCAATTCACACACATTAAAAATGCACTACCACTTGCATGAAATCGTACACTAGAAGATGATGGAGGAAAACACATAAAATAGCAGTATAACAATGATATTTTATTAGTTTTCTCCTTCAAAATGCTTCAAAAATAGCTAACAATGATGAATCACATGTTTTAAACCCTTAACCAATAATTTCAACTTCCTAATTGCCTAATATTTCTCTATAACTACCCTGACTCTTCATATCCCTCCACTTGGCACCTTTTTACATTTTTGCAACATTGATTGACAACTTTTGTTAAGATTCTGCAACTTTACAATTTATGCCTAAAATGACTACCAAAGACCATTAAAAACTCGAAAATGGCTATTTAAGCCTTATTACATCATGAAAATACCTATAAAACCTCAAAATCCTAAATTTTTCTCATGGAGGCATGCTCTTGTAAAGGTGCACCTGCACCACTTTTTCAAACACTTCATTGCCTTTTCTATGCTACCACATTTTCCATATATTTCTACCAAAGCATTTTATCAAATAGTTCATTTCCTCACTGCTATGGCTAAAATCTTTAAAAAGGTGCTTTCCAACAAACTATGGATGCTTGGAAAAAATCTATCAAAGCATAATAGTAAGCAATAGCATAGACAAGGAAGTTAGTAGGTTGAAAAAATGCCTTGAAGAAATGCAGTCTCATGTTGATGGAATGCCATTCCATCACCATGAGACCACATTTCTTTAAGGCATTTCCTCAAAAAGATCACCACCTTTTCTATGTTACACATTTTCCATACATGTGTACCAAATAATTTTATCAAACTACTCACTTCCTTGCTTCTATGGCTAAAAGCCTAAAATAGGTGCTTTCCAACAAACTATGGATGCTTGGAAAAATCTCTATCAAAGCATAATAGTAAGCAATAATACCATAGAGAACGAAATGAACTGTCTAAAAAAATGCCTGAAATAAATGCAGTCTTATGGTGATGGAATTTCATGACGTGCATTTGTTTGTAATGACATTCCATCACCATGAGACTCCATTTCTTTGAGGCATTTTTTCAAACAGTTCACTGCCTTCTCTATGCCACCACAATTATCGTACATGTCTATGAAAGAAATTTATCAAATGGTTCACCGGTTTGTTGTTATGGATAAAAGCCTAAAAATATGTGCTTTCGAACAAGATATGGATAGGGAAAATAGTAACCGTGATAGTTAGAAATATATAATTTAATAAGTACTCAAAATTTTGTATATTATCTCATACATTATAAGTCATGACATGGATCGCTATTATATTTTTTGTGAATGAATAATTTGTTATTTTTTTTTCATCTATTGAAAGCGGAGACACCTCTGAATGTGATGAGGGAAATTGAGATTGGTGTTTCATTTGCTATAGAATCCTCGATGGCTCTAACACAAGAGGTATGAGGAAAATTACTAAATTTCAATTTACATTCATTGTTATAGATGTTAGTTCTAGTGAAAAAGCAAACCATTATTGATTTCTAGTTTAATTTATATTTTGATAGTTTATATAGGGCTTTAGCACACCTCAGCCTGGGCGCGCGAACATTTCCCTCAAGGAGAGTGATCATCAGATGGTGGTAAGTGATTATTTTGTTAAATATATAATCTTTTATAATATATTTTTCATATATTAATGTCTTTACTTCTTATTGTAGCAGATAAAACTTCACGAAGAACTAAACACTAGGAGGAGCACCAAGAGCACTCCTCAACCGCAACATAAATGGGGGACAGATGTATCACTATCTGATCAACAAGAAAAGGGCAATATTTTATTTTATGGGATGGAGAGCGATGACTTTTGATTCTAGAGCCCTTTGTTGTATGCCTACATGGAATTTTTATAAATATTTTGTGTTGGATATATTTGACATTGTATGCCTATATGGCATTCTCGTAAGCCTATATGGCTATTTTGTACCTATATTTCATACTTGTATCAATATATATTGATGTATGCCTACATGGCTATTTGGTTGATACAAATCTTTTTATTGATGGTGTCCATATTTGCATTCTAAATTCATTGTTCAATAGATATGAGTTACATTTATTCAAGTGTATACTTTACAAATTACATGTATACTTTGTGACTTACATATGTTCCAATGTATACTTTGTGACTTAATTTTTTTCATGCATATACCTTGTATTAGTGCATATACTTTGTATTAATTTGTGTATACTATGTATTTGTGTGTATACTTCAAGGCTTATGTGTTTTTGAGTACTTGTGCTTCCCTTTTTCACATGTACATGTTTGAATTATTGATGTGTATAGTTATTAATTGGTTATCCCTAGCATTGATCATTGTTGTCCTTCATGGTTTGTCTTGAGTATTAGTTGATTGATGCTAAACAACTTTATGTAAAAGAGAAAAACACATTTTCAATTGGTATTGCATGAAATTATTCATAAAATTATTTCAAAAAGTATCCTTGATATTACAAAAATATATGTGTTTATACACTTCAATTGTGTAGTCACCATTTGGTTATTTCAAAGAAAAATCTGCCTATACCACTATTACACTGCACATATAAACCAGATTTTGTATTGTGGAGCTATATTAAGCTACCACTCTCAAGACCAGTGTAACAATGATACAAAATAATGTTTGAGACTGCAAGAAGACATCAAAATGGCTAGTGTACTAAACAAATTCTTATAATTTCTGAAAAAATGTTGATAACTCTACTGAGTTGGCTTCTTTTTTCAAAATCATACAAATTGAACCCTGGCATCAATAGACCGAGTATGTCAAGCTACCACAATTCAAGTTTCAACGATGAATAGCTATCATGCATGTTTTAAATGGAATTCAAGTTTATGGTGGTTTTTTGTTTATATGATGTTATGTGATATTCTAATCCTAATTCATGCTCGTAGGTTGCATTTATATATATATATATATATATATTGTTTTTACATGTTTTTTGTACTAATGAACCCAAAACGATCTGAATCCCCCTCCAAAAATTTATTCCTGAACCAGTGAACCGAAATGTCAAACCTAAACCCAAACCTCATACAACCTCAAAACCTCTTCCAACACTCTTCATTCTACCTACACAAACTTAATTAACTGCCAAATTGTGTTTCCCCCTGACTTTACCCACTTTTACTCCCTGAAACCTCTCTTTTTCATTAAAAAACCCTCTTTTCCCAACTAGGGCATCATGCCATAATATAATTTTGACCTCCCCTGTGCTTGTATAAATTTTGAACACATCAAACTCCACAATCTCACTCTATTTTTAACCTATTCTAACTTATTCTCAAGCAATGCTTTTCACCTCTTCTAGCATTGCTTTTAAGGCTTAAATTCTGAATTTTTAACAGGGGCAATGTTAGTAATCTAATTCAACTCCTTTACCAATGCTATTTTATTATACCTACATCCTATCCTACTTACATAAGGCCCATTCCACTAAGACACAACCTGAACAAGAGGTGGAATGGCCTATTTCAATATATTACACTCAAACCCTTGTATGAGCAAGTTATGACTTGTTTCTGAAATCTACCTCTAAGTTGCTTGGAACTTAATAGAATTCCACAAGAATGGATTCTAATCAAATCTAAAACCATTATACAACATATTCAAATCATCTTAGAGAAAAATCCTACTGTACAGACCCATACACAAGCTGGAAATGAAGAAAATGCACATAAATTAACAAAGAAATAGAGATATTTGATTGACATTCTCCTTCAAACTCTTCAACAACCACTAACTTTGAGTTTCCAATGATCATACACTATTTATGTGGAAAAATCAGACTTCTCAACCATCGTGTGTATGTTTCTCTTTTTTATTGTTTTACATGCCATCATAAGGGATCAAGCCAATTGAATGCGGCTCAGAGCAATTCTATGTGTTTGGGTGTGAAAGAGGACCATGCCCAGCATAAACGTACTTATCGGGACACGTTGGAGAAATTTATTTGGTCACATGAATTGCAAAATGAAATTTGCACCACTTTGCAACTTTACACTGCTTGCATTTGACACATTTTCCATCAAGTGAAAACTGGACACCATAGAAAAACGACTTCAATATAACGAAAAATGAGAGAGGTTATTGTAAAGGGACCCAACAAAATCCTGTAGGCTCATACGAAGAGTTTGTAAGTGTCATGGTTTTCGAATAATATGCATTCAAATATTTCTTCCCTTTTGCACTTTGGACCCTTTAGAGATCGATTTGGTTGAATGTAGCTCAGAGTGATTCCACGTGTTTAGGTGAGAAAAATGACCATGTATAGAGTAAACGTACCCATTTGGACACAAAAAAATCTATTTGGTCACATGAGTTGCAGAATGAAAGTTGCACAACTTTGCAACTTTCAACTATTTGCATTTGACAACTTTCCCCAAGTGAAAATTCGCCACCACAGGAAAATTCCTTTGAGGTGGAAAAAACCAAGAGAGGTTATTGTAGAGGGGCCCAACATGATACCATAGGATTATATGAGGAGTTTCTAAGCATCACAGTATCTGAGTAACAACATGTTGAAGTTTATAGCCATTTTGCACTTTGAACCCTTAAGGGATTGATTCGGTTGAGCATAGCTCAAAGTGATTCTGTATGTTTGGGTGCAAAAGAGGACCATGTCTAGTGTAAACATACCTATTTAGAAATGTTAGAGCAATCTATTTGGTCACACAAGCTGCAAAATGAAATTTGCACCACTTTGCAACTTTCAACTACTTGCATTTGACAACTTTTTCCCCAAGTGAAAACTCGCCACCATGGGAAAATGCCTCTAAGATAGAAAAATATAAGATATTTTGTTGTAGAGGGGCCCAACCCAATCCTATAAGATCAGACGAGAAGTTTCTGAGCATCACGGTATCCGAGTAACAATATGTTGAAGTTTATAACCATTTTGCACTTTGGACCCTTAAGGGATCGATCCAGTTGAATGTAGCTCAGAGAAATTCCATGTGTTTGATTGTGAAAGAGGACTATGCCTAGCACAAACCTACCTATTCGTATGTGTTGGAATATTCTATTTGGTCACATGAGCTACAAAATAAAATTTGCACCACTTTGTAACTTTCAACTATTTGCATTTGACAACTTTTTCCCCAAGTGAAAACTCACCACCACAGGAAAATGCCTTCGAGATAGAAAAAATTAGAGAGGTTATTGTAGAGGAGCCCAACACGATCCCATAGGATCATACAATAATTTTCTAAGCGTCATGATATCTGAGTAATAGAGTTGAAGTTGACAGTCATTTTACACTTTGGACCCTTAAGGGATCAATCTAGTTGAACGTAGTTCGAAGTGATTCCACATGTTTGGGAGCAAAAGAGGAGCGTTTCTAGCATAAACATACCTATTCGTACATGTTGGAACAGTTTGTTTGGTCACATGAGTTGCAGAATGAAAGTTGCACCACTTTGCAACTTTCAACTACTTGCATTCGAAAACTTTTTCCCCAAGTGAAAACTTGCCACCATAGGAAAATTCCTCTAAGATAGAAAAAACTAAGAGATATTATTATAGAGGGGACCAACACGATCTCATAGGATCAAATAATAATTTTCTAAGTGTCACGATATCCGAGTAACAACATGTTGAAGTTTACAACCATTTTGCACTTTGGACCCTTAAGGGATCAATCTGGTTGAACGTAGCTTAGATAAATTCCGCATGTTTGGGTGCAAAAGAGGACCATTCCTAGTGTAAACATACCTATTCATACACATTGGAGTAGTTTGTTTGGTCACATGAGCTACAGAATGAAAGTTGCACCACTTTGCAACTTTCAACTACTTGCATTTGACAACTTTTTCCCCAAGTGAAAAATCACCACCACACGAAAATGCCTCCGAGAAAGAAAAATTTGAGAGAGGTTATTGTAGAGGGGCCCAATAATATCCCATAGGATTATATGAGAATTCTCTAAGCATCACGGTATCTGATTAATAACATGCTGAATTTTACAACCATCTTGCACTTTAGACCCTTAAGGGATCAATCTAGTTGAACGTAGTTCAGAGCGATTCCTCATGTTTGGGTGCGAAAGAAGACCATTCCTAGCATAATAATAAATATTTATACACATTAGAACACTCTATTTGGTCACACAAGCTACAAAATGAAAGTTACACCACTTTGGAACTTTCAACTACTTGCATTTGACAACTTTTTCCCCAAGTGAAAACTTGTCACTATGGAAAAATGCTTTCAAGATAGAAAAACTAAGAGAGGTTATTGTAGAGGGGCCCAACTTGATCCTATAGGATTAGACAAGAATTTTCTAAAAATCACGATATCCAAGTAATAGGATGTTGAATTTTACAGCCGTTTTGCACTTTGGACCCTTAAGGGATCGATCTGGTTGAATGTAGCTCGAAGCTATTCTGCATGTTTAGGTGTGAAAGTGGACCATGCCTAACATAAATATACCTATTAGGATGTATTGGAACAATCTGTTTGTTCACAAGTTGCAGAACAAAAGTTACACCACTTTACATCTTTCAACTACTTGCATTTGATAACTTTTTCACCAAAGTGAAAACTCGTCAACATGGGAAAATGCCTCCAAGATATAAAAACTGAGAGAGGTTATTATAGAGGGGCCCAACTTGATCCCATAGGGTTAGATGAGAAATTTCCAAGAATCATGATATCTGAGTAACAACATGTTAAAGTTTACAACTATTTTGCACTTTGCACCCTTAAGGGATAGATTTGGTTGAATGTAGCTCAAAGTGATTACACGTGTTTGGATGTGAAAGAGTACCATGCCTAGTGTAAACATTCCTATTCACATGTGTTGGAACAATCTGTTTGGTCACACAAGCTTCAGAACAAAATTTGCACCACTTTGCAACTTTCTGCATTTGACAACTTTTTCCCCAAGTGAAAATTCGCCACCACAAGAAGATGCCTCTGAGATAGAAAAAATATAGAGGTTATTGTAGAGGGGCATAACGCTATCCCACAAGATCAGAAAAGAATTTTCTAAGCATCACGGTATCCAAGTAACAACATGTTGAAGTTTGCAGCCATTTTGCACTTTGGACCCTTACGGAATCGATCTAGTTGAACGCAACTCAAAGCGATTCTGCATCTTTGGGTGTGAAAGAGGACCATTCCTAGCATAAATATACCTATTCAAATGTGTTGGAGGAGTTTTTTTGGTCACATGAGCTACATAATGAAAGTTGCACGACTTTGCAACTTTGCGCTACTTGCATTTGACACTAGTTCCATTAAGTGAAAACTGGACACCACAGGAAAACCACTCCAAGATAACAAAAACCAAGAGAGGATATTGTAGAGGGGCCCAACCTTATCTCATAGGTTCAAATGGAGATTTTGCAAGTGCCACGATTTCTGAATAATACCCTGTCAAATATTGTTACCCTTTTGCACTTTGGAACCTTAAGGGATCTAGTCAGTTGAACGTAGCTCTGAGCGATTGTAGTATCTTTTCAATGGAATTAGGTGGGTATTAGACTTAACTCCATTTTAGTATTGGTTTGGTTGTATTTCAAGTGGTTTTGTGCATTTTAGAAGCCAATTACTGAGGGTTGGTCTATATACCATATTTTAAGAGAATCTTTTAGGTACCCTATTTTACTGAGGTGTCTTAAGAGGGTCGATCTATATGTCAATAAACCCTTGCCTAACTTGTGAATGAAGAGGGTTTTGGGTTTTTTTATGTTAGAGGTATTATCATGCCCTAAAAGTGGAAGAATTGGTGGTTTGGTAGATTGGTTAATGATGCTCGTTGGTGGTTTGTGTGTGATAGGAAGAATTAAGGGGGTTTGCTTGTTTTGTGAAAGCTGATCCAAAAGATTCTTATGAGGGTTTGATGTGTGTTGAAGAAGTCTTAAAAGGGTGCCTAAAATGGTGGTTTTTTTTAGAGGTTGTTAAGGAATTTTGAGAGTGAAGGGGGGAAAAATAGGTTTGCAAACCTACAAGAGAAACTAGGTGCAAAGTTGAAAATAAGCCAATATTGAGTTTTGAGGGAAGGAAGGAGGTTGGAATCCTTTTCTATTATGGAAGTGAGTTTATTTCTTCCCTATATTGCTATCAAAATCACTTCAAGTTTACATTTTTTTGCACTTTTTTCACATTGACAACTTTTCATTTTTTTCAATTTTACATCATTTTGACAAATGTGCAACATGAACTGAAAAATGACCCCAAAACCAACTAACATGACTTATTACATTATAAATTGGTCTAATATGACCTTATTTAATTAACAAAACACAAAACACAAAAATAACTTAAGACTTCCATGAACCAAATTTGCTCAATAATCTTGGTGCCCCTGCACCAAATTTCATTATTTCAGTAAATCTCATTATAAGTAAATCTCATTATAATGCCTTAAGTAGTCTGTTCTCATAGATCTCTTGCAATGTTACTCATACATTCAAGATTCTCTTATAATGTCTACATCATAGGTTCTCATTATGAGGTTATATTCAAATGAGTAACTTCAGATTCCCTCGCAAAGCTTCACACGCTCTTTTATAATGGCTTCAAATCATAATTGAGATTTCTCAAGATCATAAAAATAAGGATATTGCATTGATTTTTTGGATGAGATTCTCTTTGATGGCTCATAAATCAACATTTTCTATAAAAAGAGACCAATCAATTTTTAGTAGTTTACTTACTGATATGCAAAGTAAAAGAAGAAAAAGAAAGAGCATCCAAAATGGAAATGAAATGAAAATAGATGGAAGGCACTTACAAATAAGCATGGCAGTATCTCAACTTAACTTCACTCTTGGTCATACATCTTCATTGGGAGTTCCAAGGTACCTATTGCACACAACACCTCTCATGAATAGAATATCTTGAAATTCAAGATGCTCTTATAATGTCTACATCATAGGTGTTCATGATAAGGTTAACTTCAAATGAATAACTTGAAATTCCCTCACCAAGATTTGCACACACTTTTCTAATGGCATAAAATCATAATTAAGATTTGTCAAGATCATCAAAATAAGGATGTTGCATTGCTTTTATGGCTAAGATTCTCTTGGATGGCTCATAAATCTGCATTTTTTTGTAAGGGGACACCAATCAATGTTTAGCAGGTTAGAAATAGGCAAAGTAAAAGACTATGATAGCATTGGCATAAAAAATTAATGTGCATACAAGTATTAAATTAATAAGAACCAATGTACATATACTTACAAATTAAAGCAATGACCAATCTGTTAGGTCTAAAAAATGCAAGTTTTGAACCATGAGAGGTTACCAAGATCTCACAACACTATTGGCCAACTAACAAGGCCAACCAGTACAATTGAACCTCCTACTCCTAAGGCTCTGCTAAACCTAGGCGGGTGTACCTATATGAATGTTGCAAATTTTGAACTATACTTCCTACTTGACTAAACTATCCATAAATGGAAATTTGATAGTGGAGAGATATGATCTAAATTTGGTATAAATTGTATATGCAATATCAAGGTGAAGCCTGATATGTTTAGTTAATAGATGTTTAAACAAAGTGAATAAAACTAAATAATGAAAATAAAGGAAAACCAGTGCCTTGTTGGGTAAAACAGAGTCAAATGAAAGTCTTAGATGAGTGGTTTCTATCTAGCAAGTTCTCTAGTTGTTTGGCATACAAATACGAGCTTATAATTGGTATAAACCTGCAAGAATATGACTGACTGACCCTACTTGAGGAAAAATATCAAACCTAACTATTTGATTCTTCTTAATAATCCAAATAACATTCCCAGATTACTGTAATCGACTGAAATGAATTTAATTCTTATTTAAAGAACCTAATTAATCAAATCAAATAGATACAACAAATATGTATTGATAAATTGAACATACACCTAATATTTCAATTTAAATAATCAAGAAACATCAGATTGGAGATAATCAAATAATTGTAGAAATCCAACAAACAACTAATACCAGAATGAAGCCACCAAATCAACAGTTTTTCATTATCTTCCTCAAAATTTATACATGCAATATAGTCTTCTTAAATGAAAACATTCTGAAAATTTTATGCTTGCCACAATCTATCCCTATTTTAAAGTCTTCTAATTCTCCCTTTTCATATTACAAAAATGGATATTTATATATCAATCACTTGAAAAGATGCGTCCCTTTAGAAATGTCCTAAGCATGAAACACTAACAAGATTTAAAATTAACTAAGCTCTATTAAGCCATAAATGAACTCTACACATGTGATCTATGTAGTCTCGGTGCTCGTGTGTATCTACATCTCCTAATGCATTATGGATCATGATCTCCATTATCACCATTTGTTTTTTTTCCTCACATGCTTCATCCAATGTTGCATCTTCTGCAGTGGTTGTCATTAAAATCTCCTGGAATATTAATTCACTTTCACTCTTCCATGTAGCCATTTCTTTTAATTTTCCTCCATCACCGAAGAACATATTCAATCCATTTTCGACAGCTTCTATCAATTCTTGTGCATCCTCTTGTAACTCTTCAAAGGATCCTTTGTGCTTATCCATAACATGATTAGCATCCTCAATTGTTGCATTGTCAAGAGTATCCTGCTATTTTATTTCCTCAATTTTCTCTTGGATTCTACCATCCACTCTTTTATTTTCTTTTATTGCATCAAAGTATTGTGAGTGTTTTCCCCAAAGTTTATTTAACCAAGTGGCTAAATTGGCTTGCCTCCTTTTGATTAATGTTGTGTGTCATATTACCTTGAGAATATGCACTTGATCCCTCCCAATGGTCCTTCATCTACGAACTTTCACCTTGGGTGAGAATCTTTGTTGGCCCTATTGCAACATCCACTAAGTCTTTCAGATGCTCATTTTCTCTCAAAATTCTTTCGTTATTTGTTTTGTACATCTCCTTTTCTCTAATCAATTCCTGTATTTGGGCTTTATTCAATTTTACTACATTAATCCCAATTTTTGTTGTTGCAACTGGATTAGCCTCCCCAACCTTTAAAGTCATGACATTTCCAAATGCTTTCTTAATATCAATGACAACTGACCTCTTGTGAGGTGGATATAAGGCCCAAATCATCAATGTCTCTTCATCAGGATTGTATTTTGATCATGTATACACTTTTGTCACCTTTTCTATGATGATCTTATGTGTAGTGTTGTTGTCCTTCAGGAAACTATCGAAGACCAATGTAGAATTGAGGTCTAATCCTAGGAAAATCATGACACCAGTATTTTCCAAAATTTCTCTCCCTTTCTCAAGGGTCATACTTGTCATTATTTCTCTACATCATTTCTCAAACTCTTCAACAATTGTTCTTCATTTCCTGGTGTCACATTGTCAGCGAGTTCTCTTATTTCCTTTTATTTTTGCTTGTATAGAAATGTTTTGAATTTTCATTTTTTAACAAACTCATCATCTTCTATGAAAGATCTATATTCTTCATGTCTTGCATCTGTATCTACACTTTCCTCAATATTTATTTCTTTGGCATAATACGTATAACCCTGAGTTCTTGTCCTTGATACCTTACTAGATGGACCCTGTGATATGTTAGCCTTTGATGTTTTTTCACTAGAGGAAAATAGTTCTATATCCAACAACTCCTGATTATGTCTCTCAAACACCATTTATGCCTCTTCTTCTTCCAAGTTTCTTATCATATCATCAAACTAGTAGAGCACATGATGATATCCTCCAAAGTTTATCTTTTCTTTAGTCGAGTGGATATACCCTTCTGGATTGAAATTTTTTCTCAATGGCCCTCTCTTCATGTTGTACTATAATAACCTATCAAGAATCAAGTTATATCCTTCCTTTTCTAACACAGCAAAGTCACCAAAACATAACGTACTGGGCATAAAATCCTGCTTTCCAAAAGAGCTTAAATTCATGACACTGGAGAAATCCATTTGCCTAACAATTTCTAAGTAGGCAATCTTGTCAGGAACTTTTCTAGGCAAGATAAATGGATCATCTTCAAATCCATAGACCCTAATCATGGTCGCGTTCTCTAGACAATACCAATCCCCCCAATTGTGGCTAATTGGTCCATTAAAATCTTTAGGTCTGAGAAACCTTTTTATCTCATCAGACAAGGAATAATCACATGGATGATTGTAGAATTTATACAAGGGTTTTACAAAGTATTCCTCAAAGTGTACAAAACTAGAATTAGCAAACCTGATATCCCAAAAATCAATCCATGACTGAATAGGCAATGGCCTGACTTCTTTATAAAATTGTGAAACTCCCAGCTCCTAGGGCCACAACCCTAATTCTTGTCTGAAGTATAACACCAAGTGCATCAATAATGAATAATTCCTGAGGTGCAGGAAAGAGGCTCCATTTTTTATTGCCATCAACCTAGCGTCAAGTTATTTAAACACATATGAAGCATAATCCAAAGGCCTGGAGTTATGATATTGAATATCTGCTGCAATCACCATAGGAAGAATTACCATATACTCTGGAACTTCCATTCCTAATACCTATCCCACTGAAAAATAGGTGTACTTCATATAAGGCTAAAAAAGATCCACATGAAATGGTGGTCCTTCATTGTCCTCCATTGGAATCAGTTTGCCACCATGCCTAATTTTGTGCAGGGGTAATCTCCAACCCCTATAAATGGTGTCCATCCTTTTGAATTCATTCTCGAGCTCTTCACTTACAATTATTTCATTGCACATCCCTTCTAATTTGAAAACCTCGCTTATTGCATTTTTTGAAAAATGTATTAATGGATTCCCAGATAGATCACATATGGCCCTATGTTTTGGATTATAATGACTGCCCAACAATTTCACCAATTCGATATCAACAAAAACATTAGGGCAAACCAATTTACCTAAATTGAGATTCCATGGGTTACATAGTGGCTCAAAATGATTCCTCTGGTAGTAATGGAAACTGAACAGTTCATAGCCTCTAATTAGGGTCCAAACATCTCCAATGAATTTGCATTTATCGTCTAATTTATCTACTTCAGCCCTAAGCTGTGTAGAGCGTCTGACTTTAGGTCCAAAAACAAGTAGCTGGTCTATGAGATCCTGGTTCAATTTTTCATTCGGTGCCCTCTGGCTGAGTTTCAATTTTCTTCTTTTTTCCTTTTGATTTCTCTGGACCATTGATTTCCATTCCTTGAAATTTACAAGATTCACGGGATGAGGAACTTACTGTATTTTGCCTAAAATTCCAAGTTGAACGAATGCCCATACCCTCTGCTCATTCTTCTCTTCTCCTTTGCTGCTAATTTCATGAAGAAATGATTTTAATTGAGTTCATCTAGATTCGCAAAATCATTTATGTTTTCATGGCGCCATTAATGTCTTGGCTATGACACGAATGAAGCAGGATCTTCTAAATTCTTGTTGTCACATCACATAGTATATCGTCAAGACATTTTAAATCTTTGGTCGATCCTTTTGTTCAATGTTCACATATCCGCTAAGACATCTTGTAGCTCCCCTGACACCACAAGTCTCCTCGACATTTTTTCTTTTAGTTTTTAAATGTCGCCATGACTCCCACCAAAGAAAACCTATCGCTATGACTTAACGAATCAGGCCAACAGTTCTCTACTTCATTCTAAAGGCTTTTTTTCTCACTGAGATATTCTTTTTGTCAACTTAAATCATCGAGGCAGAGTAATTGTCCTGTTGATAAAATAATACTCGTCGTGAGCTTCCTTAGATCTCCCCATCGAGGCTTATCTTATTGATACATATTTTCTTCGGCGAGACCATGCACATTGTTCCCTCGACAATTTTTATCTTCATACATGTTGTCATGCCCAATCCTGTTGGTATAACACGGGGGGTCGACAAGACTCCCTGAACTCTTCTCGGCATCATTGTCTCATCGAATGAGTCATCCTTTGCTTTATCGGCAAGACTAGTGAAGGTCTTGGGTTGTCTTTTGGAACCTCAATCCGATGAATCTAGTTTGGCCGATAGATGTTCTTATACTCTGAGCGGTGGGATAAATATGAGCTCGATATGACCTCACATCGTCATGTCGATAGCCAATGTCCTGCTGATAGAAACTATGAACCCGTGTACTCCCAAGATATGTCCTCATAGGCATGACACAGCTAGTTTCTCATCGATATACTAAAGTAAATGTGCATTAGTATTGGTGAGACCTGCATTATCTTATGCCAATATGTTTCATATATCAAAAAATTTAGGGTTAGATAAATTTTATGTGATTATATGATAAAAATTGACCCGGACCTTGGTGAGTATGCTATATGAGGAAAACTTTAGGACTCTTTGGGACACTAATGAGCATGAATTGCCAATGATATTTTTTCAAAATTTTATAGTTCCAACAACATCCAGGTCTGCTCTACTCTTTATTGTGTCAAGTATTGCCTCATGGTTAGACTCACGAACCTTCCACAAGGTCTTGTTCAAAGGTCTACCCCCATATTTGGTCAAACAAACATTGGATGCCACAAAAAGGTTTGAATAATGAAGAATCTTATGATGTATGTGAATGTCCTGAAATAGCCAATGTTTAACACCCTTATGTGGGTACCTTCTAAGCCACGTTCTAGTAACCATAATTGAGCCTGCAGGTAATTCGATGTTTTATCCATCTATAACTAGGGCCTCCAAAAAAAATTTGGCCTCAACACAATGACACAAATAATAGTTCCCTCTCTCTTCATTCTCTTCATCTACAATAACTGCATAAACATCCCCTGCATTGATATGTGTAGCAAATCTCTTGAAATTATTCAACATTTAGAATACACTACAAAGTAAGATAACAATATGGAATTTCAACAACTAAGCAAGTAGATATATCACTTGGTTGAACTAGATCTCATATGTGGTCAAAGTTGACCAATGATTCCATCTGTGTCAGTTCTAATGTCGTCAGAGGGTGATATGTGTGAAGTGGGCTAAGATAACTTGTCAACCATTTGTCAACCCACTCCCCTAACTCACAATCATTCTAGTCTTACATTGTACATGAAGAACAAAAGCATGCCATCTTATGTGTATCGATACTCCATGAACCTTTATTTGATCTAAGGAAAGAGTGTAGCTCACTCAATCCAGTTAGTGTACAATAGTCCTCATATGGTGTAATGTTAGTATCATCCATCAACCAAAAAAATCTACGAACTGAACACATACCTTCATTACTTGGACCCATCAAAGCATTAGACCACTCGACAATTGATCTTGCATCTATCAACTTTGCACTGTCTTTATACTTTAACTCTTCTCATGCTAATGCTCTTTTCACACATGCTCCGGCACCATCATTCTCCCCCTCTCCATGCCCAACCTCACAAGAGTTCCACATATGTTGAACACCTATAATGACATGCATTCCACACAACCAATAGAACATACACAAGTTCTTGAACTGTGTTGTACAGTTATCTGACCATATTATATGTCGACCATATGTTATGCCCCTCTGAGCTAAACCACTATAGAACATCCGGAAGAAACCTTGCACGAACTCTAGAGAGTGTGTGTGATCATCACTATTGTAAAAGTGGTACTCCCTCAATACCTTCCTTTGGTCCTCTGTACTATCAGATGCATGAATGAATGCTATGTGCACAAATATCAAAACCTATGTGGAGTTGTAATACTGTGACTACACCTCACACTGTGGCTATGGAGTGTAGTTCTCTACAAAATCAACCACTGATACTATGCTACCAACTAGAAAGGTTTCCTTGAATAGCTTGAATTGCATGTCCAACCATCGGGCTCTATGGGTATGCATTGCATACTTAAATAGTATATTCTCACAAGACATGGACATAAACCGATACACTAGAATCTTCTCAATAACCAAATCACACCTTTTTGCTTGAGATCCATCTTTTGTAGCATATGCCACTATTTTATACTTCTTGAACTCTAATAGTTTATGTCCCACCTCATTTGTGCTTTCCATATGTTGACATACTGGTACACATTGGAATCCACTGCAAGGCTCACATGAACCATCCAAGCATGATGTCATGTAGAATATATGGCCATCCTCTATTTCACATAATTTTTTTGATAAGAAATCTCTTGAATATTTTGGTGGGGCTTCTATGCAACAATTACAAAAAATCATTAGTATGTAAATCTAAACATATAGAATGATAAACATCATAATGGTTAGAGAATTTAGTGTGTAGTCTACAACAACAAGTAGTGAGTGTGTGATTTATCTTAACATAAAAAGGTTTAAGAATTTCAAAAAATATCTGACAAATACTAATTTGAGGATAATCATTTTGAAATTTATGAAAAAATTGGGTTTGAGTCATATTTAAAAAATACTTTGGATATGGCTCATAGTTCTGACTATCGATTCTCCTTCCTACCACATCCCTTTGATTCAAAGATGCCCTTGTGTTATTCTTCCAATACTCTTCAATTAGTGTTCTCAAGGCTTCACCAAATTCTTTATCTTTTTGTGGCAGTCTCCTCGAGAATGTCCATAATTCATCTGAATTGGTACACTTAATTCTTTGTCACCTTTGAACGACTCTTGATAAAAAAATTCTACTAATTCTCATTTGTTCACTCATCTTTCTAATGAGATGAGCTCTCTTTCTTTGATGGCTTACCAAAGTCGATGTAATGACACATTAGGTGACATTACTATCCTTTGAGTGTGAGGTCCTACCCACACTCTCATAAGAATCCATTAGATTCTTCACAATAGTGTTTTCACTTGATGCATTTGATGTTCCCAACCCAAGAGTCTTCATAGTGTTTCTATACTTTACACCCCACATCATTTCAACAAATAGTTGACATCTTGCAGTCTCATTTAGCCTTTCAAAGAGGAATCTCCAAATCTTATTAGCATATCTTCTACAAGTTCTTGTTGAAATCTTACCTTCCATGTGCTACAAAATATCCTCATCAATATTAATCAAATACTTTGGCTTTCTACGCAATATTCTAGGTGGTGTTCTCCTAGGTACATACATCTCAATATTAGGAATTTCATCAATATTTAATTGAGGTGGGCTAGATTGCATACCTTCCTTCGAGGGTGGAGTAAAAGACATATCTTGAGGTTCATGTGGGGATTATGGCATACCTTCTTCATCAAATCTGAGTGATGATGTAATCTCCACTTGAGATGCGTTGGATGGTGTCCAATAATATTCACTTATGGTAGATCATGTCCCTCCATATTCAATTATGGTAGATGGTTTCCCTCCATATTCACTTGCGGTAGATGGTTTCCCTCCATATTCACCTGCGGTAGATGGTTTCTTTCCATGTTCGCTTGTGCTTAATGGTGTCCCTTCATATTCACTCGTCGTTGAAGGTGTGTCTCCAACTACGATATTCAAATCTGTCTTACCACAATCAAAGAGACAGATGGATCAATGATTTGTGAATGTGTATTTGGTTTATTTCAATCAATAGCATGCTAATTACAGTGTCTTGGATGTCTCGATAAAGGTTGGTAGCAAGAATCCATGATTTGTTGTTATTTTTCCATGTAAGTTGCATTGAAGAGTGAATTAGTGAATCATGAAGGAATTAAATGGTTCTAAGTTTATAATCAATTTTATGCTATGTTAAAATCAATTTTATGATGGTTAATCTATTTTTGAGTCTAAAAAAGAGTTGGAGCCAAGTTCTAATGTTTTTTGGAAATATGAAATGAAGAGAAATTGAATGATTTTGATCAAAAGATGATTGAGTTTGTTGGTTGATCTTCTCCAATTTAAGTTAGGGTCAGAAGTACCCTTGATGATTTGTGGATCCTGGTAGATACTCTACATCAGGTTTTAAAAAGTAATTGTCAAGTGTATATTGTATGCATGTAAAAATGGTTTGGAGCACAGATTAATTAAATACTCGCTATTTAATTAATATTCTTAATTCTTCTACTATTATAAATAAATTGCAAAATTTATTTACATAGTTCATTTCTAAATATTTCTTCTTTCCAAAATTCACTTTCTTCCTAAATTAATTAAATGGACAAATTAAATCAATTTTTTATTTAATTGATTTTCCCTCTTCCACTTAAATTTGAATTTTCAAATTCAAATTGGCTTCTAAATCATATTTTTCTTAAACTGGTTAAAATGCACAAATAAATTAATTTGGCATCTTGCTAATTTACCATCTCCATTTAAAATTGAATTTTTTAATTCAATTTAAGCACAATTCTACATATTTCCTCTAACCACCTCCAACTCACCTACCACCTCATCATGTGTCTCACAAAAAATAATTTTCTAAATTGAAAAATATGAATTATCTTCAACAACTTTGCAACCAATTTGGAACTAACTGAGACACATGGATATTCCTTCTCTATAATTCCCTTTAACACTTGGCAATTTTTTTTGCTAAAGGGAACCATCTCCTTGATTCTCTCTAACCTCCTGATGCTCCACCGTTGATGTCGCAGGATCGCAATCCCAACCATCTATTGTTGTCACATCACCTTGAGCCTTAGAAGATCTATAAATAGGACTCTTTGCTACAACTTTTCAACAAGAAGGATTTGATAAGCTTATGTTGCGAAATTCATAGTGCATTTTGAGAGAAATTTAGAGAGCTTTGTAGTTTAGTCTTTGCATTTTAGTTCATATGGAGTTATAATGGAAATTTTTGTTTGGATAGCTTAGTTCATTTCGTCTTTCATATAGCATTTCCATTAGATTATCATCATCAATCTTAGCAACATCTAGATTCTAGCATCATCTAATTATAGGAACATTTAGTCTTCAAGCATCAAATATCAAAAAATACAAAAATATAGGCATGTAGATTTCATCATAGCATCTCATATCTTAAGTTGTCAATCTTTGCAGGTTCATGTGCAACACTAATAAGATCTGAGAGCATGATTTGTAGGGTTCCTTGAGATTTAGAGAACCATGGAATGAATTAAGAGGATAGTTTTAGCTTTTATTTATGCTATTTAGATTTCCTTTTATGTGATATATTGCATGAAGGTGTGTTTGATTTTGTTATTCTGACCCATATATTTCACCCACACATAAATTGGTGCTAGGAGGGTCAAGCCCCGTTTTTAAATCTATTTTTTGTTGAGTTTTATTTTGTAGGTTCTATCAAATATCTGAAGCGACGTATATGATTTTTTCTCCAACACACCTGGTTCTTATTTTAGTGCATTTGGTTTCTTGCTTCGACGCATCGAGTTGTTCTTTCAATTCATCTGGCTCCTATTCTAGTGCATCTAGCATTCCTTTAGTGCATCAGGGAGTCTGACTTATACTCTGTCATTTTTCAGTTTCAGCGCATCCAATTTATCATTCAATGCATTACGTTTTTATTTCAACGCATTTAGTAGTTTAGTGCATTTTGGTCTAAGTTTTGGCACATTCGGTATTTGTAATGGCGCATCCAGTTTTTGTTGTAATTTTTCTAGATTCTCGAAACTAATCTGTGTTTTTCTAATTTGCAGGGATCTTATACGCAACCAAAAACTTTGTACAAACACTTAAAAAGAATGATGTCAAATATTAAAATCTTAAAAATACTAATATTGGGTTGCAGGGATTTAATTGTTCATTTCCTTTGGTTAAGATAGGAATCTAGCTTAATTAGAAGGAATAATTTACACCATCTCTATCCTATTTGGAATGGTAGGTGAGTATGCTCTCCCCTTAACTGGGTGATCAAAAAGCTAGACCCATTCACATTATTTGCATTTTGAACCTTAGAGGGCCTGCCTCCTGCTTCAAAAGGAGGGAATGACCCAACTGGTAACACACTTTAAGCCAAGCAACTTCCAACTGGGATATAAATGTGGGTGCTCAAGGAAAGTTTGAGCATCATGAGGATTGTTCCGACAAGAAGAGAAACAACAGTCTCTTACTGACTTGGAAGATCCACCACGAATGGAAAGTCTTTACTAAAACCCCTTTGTTGTAGTTTTCCAAAAAAATCTTTATCTATTCTTTGGTGCAATAATGGTTGTTGCCAAGGCATCCACTTTTTCACAGTTTTTAATAGAGATGATCAACTTTCCATGGGAGATTCATGGGAGTTGGAAGCTTTGTTGACCCGAGAAGTGAGTGCACTCTAAGGGGGATTTTGTGTGGCCAAGCTTCTGAATTCATCTGCTAAGAATATGTGGCTGGAGTAAAATCCTCGTAGAATCCAAAAGAATACACTCTTACATAGCCTAGTATTGTACTTGTTTCATGTGTTTACCAATGTGTTTTTGAACAAAATTTCAAACAAACATCACACAAACATGTTCATCTATTGATTCAAAAGGAAATCCAATTCAAACAATTCCAAAATTCATTGCAAAAAATTAAAAAAATCTATCAAACTATTGGAAACCAAAAACACTTTCCAGTTTGGCGCATCCAAACCATCTTGCAATGCATTCATAGCATCCTACAATGCATTCATTTTATGTTTTAGTACATCCCACTTATAATCCCAAGATATGCTCTTTCAACACATCTATTTAATCTTGTAGCGCATTCATACCATTCCCCAATGCATCCATACCCTATTTTGGTGCATCTAGACCATCCTACAACACATTCAAACTATTCCATAGCGCATCTAGGCCTTGTTTTAGCCTATTCAGACTATTCTTGCAGTGCATTAATACTATTCCATAGTGCATCAAAGTTTGAGCACATCAAATTTTTAGCACATCTAGTGAATTTTCAAATAGAAACCTAAATTTGACCTCATTTCTACCAATCAACATCTAGTTCAGATTTTCCCTCTCAAGCAACATCCTTTCATTGTCCTAAAATTTTATGTTGAGGGATTGGAAATCAACCAAATTTTCCAATAAATCCCTTACCAAAAGAATCAAGAAACCAAAGAAGCACCTTGGCTATAAGAAACTTTTGAAAAGGAGACGCTTCTTGTACCAAAGTAGGAAGGTCTTGCTTGATTATTGAACCTTTATCCATAGATATCATGACTTTGATAGAGGTTATACTAACGATTTTTCTTTAGAGAATTTATCTTCACAACCTTATTATCAATGAAGAGCTCTTCCACAAAGGCATAATCATAGTCACCCCATTTATCATTCTAACATTCCTCGACCAACAATTCAATATTCCAATCATCCCAATCAATCTATACAATAGAGGTCAATATTGTTTAAACTAGCATTCTCAAGTGAAAATCCCTCATCTAAATTTTCATCAAGCATCCTAAAGTGCCTTCCTCATCACATCAATTTCTGATTTAGTAGTTGTGTTTCACCATCATGATTCATCATCCTTCATCATGATTCGTCATCCTTCATCTCAAAATAAAGCTTGCTTAACCATATTTTTAACCAATCCCTTTTGGCACTCTCAAACTTCGATCAAATATTTAGAACATCATCATCACTTGTATGCTTGTCCAAACAAGATCCCAAAAGCTAAAACTTCAAAGAAAAGGAATTGAAACCCAAGATACCATGGTTGAACAAGAAGAAAATTCCTTTCATAATATTCGTTTAACTGAAACTAATGAGGTAAATGAAGAGGATGTCCAACAAGCCCAATAAGATCCAAATTTCCATAAATTCTTAAAGAAGGTTTTTGAAAAGGATGGAGAAAGATACCTCTTGATGTTGGAAAATAATGGAGTCAAGTTACCTAATGATTTTGACATTACGAAATTGAAAATAAATCTTAAGAAAATAGATACCGAGACACAAATTGAATCAAGCAGTGAAGTAAAAACCAATGATCCCATGGATTTTTTAAAACAACAAATCCAAACTCTTCAACAAAAAATGCAGAACATGCAAACCAGGATTACTAAGAGATATTTCATAGAAGATAAATGTCCCTATCCATTTGATCAAAGCGTTAACATGATACCATTCCCTAAACATTGTGAATTTCGCAAATATGACAAGTACAATAGGAAAACTGATATGAAAGATCATGTGAGGGAATTTTGAATGATGAGTCTTGAATTTTCCTATGAGGATACATATTTAATGAGATTATTCCCACATACCTTGGGAGGGAAATGCATGTAGTGGTTCTCACAATTGCCTCTGGGGATCAGATGTTTTGAGGAATTGGTAAACAAGTTCATTACCCAATATTCATATAACATCCAACATGAGATCATGATGAAATACCTTTGTAATGTGAAACAAAAGAAAGGAGAATAATTCCTCATATTCTTACAAATATGGAGAATTTTATTCACAAGGTATCCCTGACACACACCAGAAAAGGAAGAGATAGAGGTATTCATTGATAACCTAAATGCTGACATGAGTTATAGGCTTGACTTACAATGCCCTCCAAATTTTGAGAAATTGATTAAAAATGGGATCAAGATTGAGGAGGCTTTAATCAACAAGGAATTTTAAAAATATATAATGAAAAAAATTCATCTAATTCCGTCAACAATGATAAAACAAAGTTTTGGAAAAAGTATAAAAATAATTAAAATGATACCTTTATTGAAATGCATAATGTCAAACTGGTCTTCAATTTTCTAGGAAGCTCCTCAAATACAAATCAAAAGACCACCCAAACTTTCAACCAAACCAACTATCAAAATTCTAACCTGGGGAATACACAAAACAATCAAACATCATCATCCAAGACTCTACCCTATCAAACATCAAACAACCATAGAAAGTGTATGCATTTAGGTCAATCACATGAATCTACCTTGAGGGAATTTATTACGGAAAATTTCATCACTCTACCCGATACCCAAGGTTTTGAACCCAAATTAAAATCATCCTGGTGGAATGAAGCCCATTATTGTGAATTTCATCAACATAAAGGTCACCTCACCAACAGTTGCATGCAACTAAAGCATAAGATACAAGACTTGATTAATAATAAAATCATAAGTATTGAGGAGCCTCAAAAAAGCACTGACCATGGGGTATTCAAAAATAATATGCCAAATTATGATAAATGAGAATCTTCTAATAGTAATGACAAAGGAAAAAATGTGAACTATGTTCATGATACAACCATTTATCATATCTCTACCATTGAAAATTACACAAATGACATCAATAATACACCAGATTCGGTTGCAACCAATAATCCAATCAACAACACCAACATCCCTTCTAATCAAATCCTTGATATCCTATAAGACATGGTTGTAACAGATAATCAATTTAATGTCATCAAAATCAATGAAAAACAAGATAGTGTGCTCGTAAATGTGACCACAAGGGCTCAAACTAAATAATTTTTATAGGGCAGTGCTTCCAAAATGCTTGTTGTTGCATCTCTTCACTATAACATTGTTGATCAGCACTGAAAAATTCTCGCACAAATATCAATATTGGAGCTCCTTAAAATCTCTCCCGCTCACAAGGAGATTTTGGAAAAGGCCCTAATCAATACAACAGTTTTGAATGATCTGGAAGTTTGTTCTTTCCAAGCCATGGTGGGACATCTAGTTGCACTTCACTACTTATCCTTTTTAGAAAATGATGATGTATCTCTTACCCATCCTCATAATGCAACTCTTCATATTGAAGTCTTAATCCATAAAAGTCGTGTCAAGTGCATCCTTATAGACAAAGGAGTTGGACTTAATATTTGTACTTTAAAGCTTGTTCGTGCACTAGGGTTCTCTAAAAATGTAATAGATCCATGAAATAATATCACTATCAAATCACATGATGATGAAGAGAGAGCTTCAAAAGGCTTGATTATATTGCCCATGAAAGTGGGGCCAATTCAGAAAAATGTGGTTTCTCAAGTTTTGGATAAGGATTTGACATATAACATACTCTTGGGTCACCCATGGATTCATAAAATGTAGGTCATACCTTCAACATACCATCAGTGCCTAAATTTTCCCTGTAATGGCCAAGAAATCACTATTCTGGCTAATTCAAATAGTCCTCAACAATGTAATGCCCTAAAGGTTGTCCAAGATGTATTTGTGCCTCATAACCATGAAGCTCCTAATTCCACTCCTGATATCCCCAATAGTTCTAGTTAAGATAATCCATTAGCCATATCCCCCCATGAAGGAAATCAATCAAGTTCATCATCCAAACAACCAGAGACAAAGGAAGAAACTCTTCTACATCTACCAATTTTGAAGCCCAACCTAATATCATGGCCAAACAATTTGAAGAGAAAGTCCAAGTCAAAGACAAAGGTGTTGGTGAATACTCCATTGAATAGTCCCTCTATCTCTAATAGTTAATGTTGCCAAAATCCTATGTTCAAGCATCAACCTCATCCCAAACATCCTCACAACCAATTATAATTTTTAATGGTTGATACATAAAATCCAACACCCAATCAGATTAATCTAATGACAAATATGTTTTGAATTGGCTCTACAAGGACTAAATTGATTCTCAAGCTGCAACAACAAATGCCCAAACCACTCAATATGGAAAATGATTCCCGATCCTGGGGAAGATGGGATATGGTGGACAAGGACCTACTGGAAAAAGGAAAGAGAGTATCATAGAACCTATCTAACCCACCATAAAAAAACTCAAAAGATAAAACAAGGTTAGGATATAAGGAACATCAAAAGGATGAAGAAACAAAAGAAGACCTAAAGCAAAAGGTTGTTGAGTGAATCCTATAGCTCCAAGAAAGTGACTTTTATGAAATAGATTCTAATAAATATGAGTGGGATTCATTGTTAGAGGACTCATGTCAAGATAAATATGTTGATGTAATACACAAGTATACTCCCACACTTGAGGAGGGACAAAACTCGGGATTAAGATCACTTGAATTAGGATCGCATAATATTGATGGATCAAGTGAAGATGATCAAACTCCTAGTGAGACAAACCACTCGGAAGAAAGAAACATCATAGACCTCGATTTGGCCATAGTGTTATTTGATGATAAAATTTCCATTTGGACCTTTATGACATCTGATTTGAACCCATTCGATGATCCCTTACCATTACTGCATCCTGAACTAATAGATTGGGACCAAACTAAACCTATCGACATCCCCACCTTTTCAAATGACGAGGCCATCATTAACTTTCTCTATGTTGGTAATCCTGAAATAGTCTTCACCATTGAACATCATAGTGGAGCTTCATAATAAGGGAGTGTCAAATTTCCTAGCTACAAAATAAATGAAAGAAAAGAAAGATCTGATGGTGAAAACCACTCCATGGAAGTATCAGGTCAAGAAATAGTAAAAATAAAGAGCATCTTCGACGCTGAAAACCTCATTGAGGCACCAAAGGATGGGAAATTTCACACTCTTCCAGAGCACTTCTAGGAAATATCTAGAGTTTTGATCGAGCCAACACAGTCAATCAATATCGGCAATGCAGAAATAGTAAGAACTCTACATCTAGTTGAATCACTAACAAAGCATTAAAATCTAAACTTTATCAAGTTCTTTGAGGAACGACAAGTCAATTTTGCCTGGTCGTATGTAGATATGCCAAGGATAGATCCAGGTCTCATCGTGCACCATTTATCCCTTCTTTCAGGAATCAAACCAGTCAAACAGAAGTTGAGAAAAATGCTTCTACACATTGTCCTATTGGTGAAGGTTGAACTAAAGAAGTTATTGGATTTTGGATTTATCAGGCCTATTGACTATGCAGAGTAGATATCAAATATTTTGAATGTTTCAAAGCCTAATGGTAGCATAAGGATTTGCACCGACTTTAGAGATCTCAACAAGGCTTTCCCAAAAGATGATTTCCCTTTGCCTCACATTGACATCATTGTGGACTTGACAACAGGACATAGCATGTTATCACTAATGGACGTTTTTTCTGGATATAACCAAATCAAGATAGATCCTAAAGATCAAGATAAGACAACCTTCAATTTCCCATGGGGAACTTTATGTTGGAATGTCATACACTTTGGGTTGAAAAATGTAGGGGCTACATACCAAAGATCTATGACAACAATCTTCCACGACATGATCCATACTTTCATGGAAGACTATGTGGATAATTTTTTGAAAAAATCCTACACTAGAGTAGGACATCTAGAGATATTAGACAAACTATTCACTCACCTAGATAAGTTCAATGTTCACCTCAATCCAAAGAAATTTGTATTTGGAGTAACATCAACAAAGCTACTTGGGTATATAGTGTCAAATAAAGGTATTGAGGTAGACCCCACAAAGGTAAAATCTATAATGGAGATGCATCCCACAAAAAAATTCAGTCAACTAAGATCCCTCCAAGGAAAATTCCAATAAATCAGAAGATTCATATCACAACTAGCTCACAAGAACCATCCTTTTACTCATCTATTGCAACAAAAATGTTTATTTTCGATGGGATGAGAAGTGTGAAGTAGCTTTTAACCAAATAAAACAATACCTAATGAGTCCACCGGTTCTAGCACCTCCAGTAGAAGGAAAGCCTATTTTACTATACATCGTCACTACTGATTGATCATTGGGAGTCTTGTTGGTATAGGAAGATTCAACAAGGAAGGAGAGAGAAATTTATTACATCGGTAGAACTTTAAATGGCTATGAGATCAATTACACATCCATTGAGAAAGCTTTCCTAGCTATAGTGTTTTCTACTCAACAATTGTGACACTATATGCTAACTCATACCATTAAGCTTATAGCTAAAATAGATCCCCTAAAGTATCTCCTAAGCAAAGGAAATCGGACAAGAAGACTGGCCAAGTGGGTAATGGTACTTAGTGAATTTGGAATTCAATATGTCAACACAAAAGCTATCAAAGGGCAAGCCATTGCTGATCAACTAGCTGAGTCACCAATTCATGAAAATCATCCCCTCCATATTGAATTTTTAGATGCAGATAACCTGACAGTAACAAAAAAGAAGTGGGTGTTATAATTTGATGGTTCCTTCACTCAACATGGATAAGGAGAAGGAATCCTATTCATCACTCCCTAGGGAAAACCATTCCAAAATCCTATCATTTGATGTTTCCTTGCACAAACAACATAGTTGAATATGAAGCACTCATCACTGGAAACAAAATAGCTATGGAATGGAAAATTATAGAGCTCCAAGTTTATGGGGATTCTCAACTAGTCATCAATCAGGTCAACAATGATTATCAAATGAAAGATGGAAAGCTAATGCCCTATAAGAGAAGGATTGATGACTTCAAGAAACATTTTTTTTACATCAAATTTAGCCAAATTCCAAGGAGTGAAAACAAAGCTGAAAATGTTATGGCTACTATTGCTTCTTTGTTGTAGATTCCAGAAAAACGCAACCACTATGAGTTCATGGTGGAGCTATTGTTTACCCCCGTCTATGATGACTCTGAGTCCCAACTTATTTTCCACCTAGATGATGCCAATACCTCCATCTATGGAAAGATCTACGCTTACCTAAAATATGGTATCCTTCCTCCCAATTTTTCTCGTAACCAAAAAATGAAACTTCATCCACCAATCTACCCGACATACCCTTATAGTGGATGTACTTTACCATTTGGGTCTTGATGAAACTCTTTTACAATGTCTCAAAAGCGACGAGTCTAAAACAAATTTACGCGAAGTCCATGAGGCTATTTGCATAAATCATTCAAGTGGTTCAACCCTCACCAAGAAACTCCTTTGTCTAGGATATTACTGGCCAACTATGGAGAAAGAAGCTTTTCAATTTTTCAAGACATGTCAAAAATGCCAAATCCACGATAATCTCATCCATGCACCAGCACAATAATTGTAGCACTTCACATCAACATGGATGTTTTGTCAATGGGGGTTGGATCTTATGGGTAAAATTCACCCGCCCTCATCCAATGGACACAAGTTCATCATCACAACCACAAAATAATTTACAAAGTGGGTTGAAGTCGTACCTTTAATCACCATCATAAGGAAGAAGATCTCATCATTCATCCTGAACTACATCATCTCTAGGTATGATATCCCTTAATCCATTGTCACTAATAATGGAAGACCTTTCAAGAATCAAGACGTACAAGAACTCTATGACAAATTTTGTATCCAGCATCATTTTTCTACACCCTACTACCCTCAAGGGAATGTCTAAGCTAATTCCTCAAAAAAAAAAATGTGAAAATCTTAAAGAAAATCGTCAATGATGTTGGACGTGACTGGCATGTTCAACTGAACCCTGCTTGGTGGGCCTATCGTACAAGCATTTGAACACCCATGGGAGCCACACCATATTCACTTGTTTATGGATCTAAAGTAGTATTTCCCATTGAGGTTGACATACCATCACTTTGGGTATCCTTGAAAGGTCTTATTACAGATGAAGATTATCGTGTGTCTAGACTGCATGAGCTAGAATTGTTAGATGAATGTCGTCAGCTAGCAATAGATCACCTACAAGTATATCAACAAAGGAATGTCCAGAATCTACAGTCACAAATTCAAACCTGGGACATTTCAAGTGGGTGATCTGGTACTGAAATAAAATCCTCGTAATCAGCAAGACCAAGAAAAGAAAGGAAATGGGGTTGGGGCCCTAACTTGGTTGGCTAAATCTTTCTTGTTGCAGGAGGTTGGTCACGAGGTCTAGTCTCCCCCACCCCTGTGGTACCAAAGGGCATGTCGCACCAACGCCACCGGTCATGTTAAAAATTTTACCAGGTGCACTGCAGTTTATAGGGGGTCATGCTACCTGATTCCTGCAGTCTAAAAAAAAAAAAGAAAAGAAAGGAAATTTTGAACCTAATTGGTTAGGTCCTTCTGTTGTGGTTTCACTCTTTGGATCGGGGGATATACTTGAGGAACTAATGTACATCCTTCATCTGAATAAGTTCTACAGATAATGCATCTGGTGCATGTTAAAAGTCCTAAAAAAATCATAAAAAAGAAAAAAAAGTCTTTAAAAAAAAAAGAGAAAATCATAAAAAGCATAAAAGTCCTAAAAACTCATAAAGAGTAGAAAAAGTTTTGAAAATATCATAAAAATTAGTAAAAGTCTTGAAAAAATAATAAAAAGTCTTGAAAAAAATCATAAAAAAGCAGAAAAAGCCTTAACAAAATCATAAAAAGCAGAAAAAGTCCTAAAAAAATCATAAAAAGTAGAAAAAGTCCTAAAAAAAGGGTTTCCTTGATAAAAACCTGGCAAACACGCGTCTTGGCAACAACAAAAAATTCATAAAATTTGAAAAGTACAATAAAAACAAATGGTGAAAAATTGGTAAACAAACACTATTTGTGATGGGTCAGCTTCTCCATCTATTTGAGTGTGTGTTGATTGTCCACTTCTACCACCACTGTACATTCATGCCAATCTTGCAACGGGCTTCATGTCCATATTTGGCTAATGCATTCATCCCACCCTGGCTTGGTTTTCATTGTATATATCCATAATAATTTTGGTTTATTCTCACTAGGGGCAAAATCTTGATCTCACTAAGGGAAAATCATCGTTGAGTTTAAAACAATAGGAAAAAAATCAACAAATTGCAACATCAAATGCATCAATCGCAATAACCATCAAAATCTAGGCATCGAACATCATCATCCAAATCAAATCAAATCAACTCATGACTGGAGAATAATCTTCTGATTCATGGTTGGATTACTTTAACACAAATGTTCAAATTGTTGTATCTTGATTGTTGTTATCATTTCTCGGGAGTACCTCGATGATATTGCAAACTAGAGGCACTATGATCAAGAATTATATTTTTCTTTGTCTGCCACTTGTGATTCAATCATTACTACTATGAAAAATGTCTCTAGACATGCTCTACAAAGTATCATTGATGACATTATGAGATTGCCTAGGAACATGATTCACTCTTGTTTGTTTATACAAGTGATACTCAGGTCATCTTGGTCTAATTATACCTAGATTCTTGTGTTATCTTCCATTATCAAATCTCAACGAAAGTTGTATGGAATTTGTACTCAGTTCATCATGGTCTGAATTATACCATTGATGTTTGTACTAAGTTTCAACAAAATGAAATTCTCAATGATGACAATAAGCATAGTGAATAAGATGACAACATTGCATAGATATAATTGCATCCATTTTAGTCTGCATTTGTATTATAGATTTTCTAAGATGGTAATTTTCAAGGCTGGTGTTATTTCTTACTAAAATATTGAGTATACTTGACATAAAAAAAAAAAAATTCATTTTCATTGACATTTCCATATCATATCATATATTCACTATCACAAATCATTCATGCATTCATTATAATATTTACATCTAAAATTTTTCAAAAAATAAAGCATAGTACCATCATCAGTCATGATTCATACCATAAATCAAGCTCATAATAAATGCATTCTTTCATTCATCTATATATATACATTAACCATCCATAATAACATCATAATTTCATTCAACATCATAATCCATTTCACATATTTTGCATGGAATATACCAAAAATATAGAAAAGTGCATTACATTTCATTTGCATCATAACACTCATCACATAGTGGCATAACATAAAATCATGCATTCATATATCTGCATGTATCACATTGGCATCCATGAACCATCCATATCCATACATACAACCATACATCTACAATCCATAATAAAACCATTTGCATCCATACATCGATATATACATATGAAAAATTATAAAAAATCACATTTCATATCATTTCTATCCATATCATCCATCTCATAAATGCATCATTCATAAACATATTAAAAAGAATGTATCATCATCCATATGTTCATCCATAACATAATCATAATAGAACATGGCATAATCACATAAGACATAAATTAAATGCATCCATCCATAATAAAACATCAATAGATAAATCATCGAACCTTGTTGTATATCATATAACCTCATAAAAACATGTCAATTATACAATGATATCAACTGAGAAAGTGATACATCAAAAATGTGGCACAAGCTGAGTCTCTGAAACACACACATAAATCAAGCATGTTTGTGGGATCCTATAGTGTTGCCACCTAATGTGGCAGGCCTCTCTCCAACACCGCTTGCCCCTAATGGTCCTGGCCCTAGTGGAGGTCCACCTGGTGGAAGTGGTTTTGTGACCCCTCTGCTAGTGGTGTGAGAATGGGAGCACCCAAATCTGGATCTGGCATAACTAATTTGTTGCTTTATTGATATGACCTTGTAGTACCTTCCTCTATAATATTCTGCCTCTTTGGCAAACTCTCTAAGCTCTCTAACCAGGTTGACAGTACCAGTACCCTGAGCCGCTGTTTAAATTTGATCCACCACTGCCACAACCTGGGCCTCCTACCTCTTCATGGAATCCCTCTTAGCAATAAGAGTGGCTTCCTAGGCATGTAGCTGCATCATTTTCCCCTAAATTTGTACCTATGTCGCTGCCTGAGCCTTTATCTAAGCTTGGGCCTAAGAAATTTGTCTATAGCATCTAGAATTGTGCCTATAGTGTCTGCACCTGACCCTATAATCTGACTATCTGTGTTTGTTTTCTCTGAGAGGACATCTGAACTATCAGTGGTCATTGCCCACCTGGTTTTTATCTCCTCCTCTTAGGGATAACCCCAAAGTTTGGTGCACCACCACCATCACCATCACCACCTCCCCCTCCACCTCCACACCCACCATCACCCCCACCTCCATCCCCTCCATCATCATCCCCATCCATAGCCTCCTCTTCATCCTCCCCGCCACCATCTCCTCTCGATTTCATGGCTAACTCTACTCTCCTCTCTACCTCCAAAATCGGTGTGGGCTCATCTGGACTGAAAATCTGAGGAAATTGGTGCATGTGAAAATACTCGACATAGTCTATTGTCATCTGCACATCCACAACCTTGGGATGATACTACCAGTAAATCAACTGTAGGTTGTAATAATCTGTGCAATTTGCATCATAGTCGAGGGTTGGCCCCCACTCTGGAATATCCTGCCTGCGCCTAGCATAATGCGCTACACCTTATGGCATCCCCTAAATGTGGCCATACTATCTGTATACCCTCCAAAGAATCAATTTCTCTAGAATATATGGTGTCTAACCAATCAAATATCTACTACAAAAAGCATACAACTCAAAACCATCCTCTGCCTAGACCTCACAATCAAGATAAGGTCGCTAGATCACTATGTCAAGGTCATCCAAGACCCACCTCCAATACTCCAGCTTGCCCAACTTATGTTGGACAAGTGGCCCTATGTATCCCAAAACATATGGTTGTCCTACTGGACGAGCCCTACCTCCCACTGGCCATGTGATCACTATGTTCTCTTAGGCCTAGACTTGTAACAGTGTGTAACCTACTGTGAGATAGATTGTCTAAGGATAGACCACCTAGTGCAAGTTGTGATACAAATGTGCTAGAATGCATGATCCCCAAGCATACCTCATTCCATGACCAATCATGTTGTCCAGAATCTTCCCCTAGCCCATTGAGAAGCCCTTTGACCTAGGGTCGGGCCAGAGAAATCCTCCAATGAATCCAGCAAGAACACATGGTAAAGCCCGCCCAAAATCAATCAACTCCTACCATGCAATCTCATAACCAATAAATTGATCATCTTGAAATATCTAGCATATGGAATTTGTGCCCCCTGCACCTCATGATCATAAACAACCATCTCCCCAACAACCAACATCCTCAATATCCGATAAACATCCTCTAGGGTCACTGTCATCTCTCTCATCGGAAAATGAAAGGTGTTGTGGTCGTTGTGCCACCTCTTTACAAGTGTTGGTAGTAGCCCCTGGTTAATTTGATACTAGGGCATATCTATAAGTGAATTCAAACCTCATTGGTCGATGATGGCAAGATCTATCGGATTTAGTTTTGGGATCATGTCCCATGTCCCTAGAAAGCGCTCACAAACCTGAAGGTTCCCTAAGCTGCCTTACTAGAATAAAAATTAAAGCATCAAATCAGCAAATCAATCAATCATCTTATCAATCAGCACATCATTTAATCAAATCAGCTCATGTGAGATTCTGATCAAATCTTGAGGAGCACCTATTCTATTATTCGACTCTCATTTGTCATGAGATCGATCAACATCAATTTATCCTATCATCGTTCCTCACCTATCATGAGGATGATCATCAATCTATCTATCTATCTATCCTATTCATTGTTCCTGACCTATCATGAGGATGACCATCAAACTATCATCAACTGACGTGATCACCAATCATCAAAATCTAGTAGGAATCTATCAAAATCATCAAATTTGGATGAATGTGCTAAAACAGAGTTTCTATGCACTAATTTACCATATGTGCTAGAAAACTATTGGATGCACCAGAATAGAGTCTTGATGCACCATTTCATGGATGCTGGAAAATGGATCGCATGTGTCAAAAAAAATTCCTGATGTGTTGTTTCCTAGATGTGCTACTTGATCAATCCTATGCATGACTATATCCTACGGATGCACTAATTACCCTATGCGCTAATCTAATCACCTAATGCGCTGAAGCAGGTTTTGGATGCGCTAGCCTAGTTTGGATTCTAACCTAATGGGATGCACTAATACAGGGCTTCTATGTGCTACAACAGGTACCTTATGCGTTAAAAATCTATCCTAATGTGCTAAATCGTGAAAAGATTTCAAAATTTCAAGTGAAAATTAAGCACGAAAAATTAAATTTTGAAATTCAAAAAGAGGTTTTTGGGATACATACCAGAGGTCCATATGCAGTTGGATGTTGGTGATGAAAAAATCCCTCGAATCTCTATGTGTGGCATGGAATTTTGTCCATCTTTGCTCTTCAGGCTCTCAGTTTTCAAAATGCTCAAGTTACAAATGAACCTATCTTTTACCCTTTTGACCTTTTAAAGGTTAATTAAGGGGTAATTATTGTGGCATTTTATTTTATTTTATTCAAAAGGGTCTTTTCATCAATTAATCAATAGTGTGGTGGAACTCTTCATCATTTTCGAGAGATAAATCAGGTCATCCTTATCAAATTTATCTATCATCAACATATCATAGAAAAATAATTTAAATCATCAAAAAAAATAAAAAATCCCTAATTTATCTCCCGAGGGGGCATCCTTTCATCATTGCTGCAAAAATCAGAGTCTAGAGCATGTCAAAATTTTATCATCACAGTCGGAAAAATTATTCTTTGAAGCAATGTGGTTGCACACATCACTTGAAAGAGGGGCAAAATGTATGCACAAAAAAATGGTCTAGAGCACAGATTAATTAAATAATCGTTATTTAATTAATATTCTTAATTCTTGTACTATTGTAAATAAATTGCAAAATTTATTTACATAGTTCATTTCTAAATATTTCTTCTTTCCAAACTTAACTTTCTTCCTAAATTAATTAAATGGACAAATTAAATCAATTTTTTATTTAATTGATTTTCCCTCTTCCACTTAAATTTGAATTTTCAAATTCAAATTGGCTTCTAAATCATATTCTTCTTAAATTGGTTTAAATGCACAAATAAATTAATTTGGCAGCTTGCTAATTTATCACCTCCATTTAAAATTGATTTTTTTAATTCAATTTAAGCACATTTCTACATATTTCCTCTAACCACCTCCAACTCACCTACCACCGCTCATGTGTCTCACAAAAAAGAATTTTCTAAATTGAAAAATATGAATTATCTTCAAAAAAATTGCAACCAATTTGGAACTAACTGAGATGGATGGCTCTTCCTTCTCTGTGATTCCCTTTAACACTTGGCAAGGTTTTTTTCTAAAGGTAACCATCTCCCTGATTCCTTCTAACCTCCTGATGCCCCACTATTGATGTCGCAGGATCACAATCCCGACCGTCCATTTGTTGCCACATCACCTTGAGCCTTAGAAAATCTATAAATAAGACTCTTTGCTATATATTTTCAACAAGAAGAATTATGTAAGCTTATGATGTAAAATTCATAGTGCATTTTGAGATAAATTTAGAGAGCTTTGTAGTTTAGTGTTTGCATGTTAGTACATATGGAGTTATAATGGAATTTTTTTTTGGGTAGCTTAGTTCATTTTGTCTTTCATATAGCATTTCCATTAGATTATCATCATCAATCTTAGCAGCATATGGATTTTAGCATCATCTCATCATAGGATCATTTAGCCTTTAAGAATCAAATATCAAAAAATACCAAAATATAGGCATGTAGATTTCATCATAGCATCTCATATCTTAAGTTGTCAATCTTTCCAGGTTCATGTGCAACACTAATAAGATCTGAGAGCATGATTTGTAGGGTTCCTTGAGATTTAGAGAACCATGGAATGAATTAAGAGGATAGTTGTAGATTTTATTTTTGCTATTTAGATTTCCTTTAATGTAAAACATTGCATGAAGGTGTGTTTGATTTTGTTATTCTGACCCACATATTTCACCCACACATATATAATTATGTAATTTAAAATGTGCATTGAAAACCTAAGGTTATAATGACAAACAAACAATGATCAACATGGAATATGAAAAATTAAAAAAAATAACGCAAGCCATAATAGATTGAAAGAAAATGTGTAAAGACTTCACATACCTAAAAAACTAGAGCTTCAAATGGAGGATTTCAACCCAATTATGTAGCCTTTGATTCTTCTTTCTTCAAACTCTTGAAAATTTTGACTTTTTCAAAACCTTGTTCCCCTCCAAACTTCAATTGTATATCACTTTTGAAAGGAATTCAAACTTGAATTGATATTATATTCCTTTCAATGTGAAAACTCTGCTATTTCATGTAAAGGTGGTGGGAAGATCAAGAAAAAGGTGGTGGAATGTGAAAAACATGCATGCACACTTCACGACACCATCACAAAGCAGTTTTTTGTCGTTGCACGTGCAGAACCAAGAGAATATACAAAATGTGGGCCTTGAGATCATGTGTATATTGAGATTTTTCATCATTTTTAGTGCAAGACAAAACACGCTCATGTTATAACACAAGAAAGTTATTTCTTGCTAAAAAGGACATATCTCTGCTTCTTCAAAATGTGTTCGCGTTATGTGAAAGATTATTTTTTTAATAGATTTATTTTCTCTCTTTTTCTATATCATCTACCCTATTCTTTATGTCTCCTTGTACCCTTATAGTAGAGGAGATAGAGGTGAGTGTGTGTAGAGGAGATAGAGGTGATTGTGTATAGAGGAGATAGAGGTGAGTGTGTGTTTGAGAGAGAGAGAGGTAGAGGGAGGGAGATGAGAGATATATAGTAGAGAGGGAGAGGGGTTAAGGGTTTTAGGGTTTAAGGGCTTAGGGTTAAGGGTAGAGTGTTAAGGGTTTACAGTTTAAGGGTAGAGGGTGTAGGGTTGAGAGAGAGACGGGGGGAGAGAGTGGGAGATAGGGAGAGAGAAAGAGAATGGGAGAGAGTGAGAGATAGGGAGATAGAGAGAGAGAGAGTGGGAGAGATGGATATAGAGAGCGAGGGAGAGAGTGGGAGAGATGGATATACAGAGCGAGGGAGAGAGGGGGAGAGTGGTAGAAAGAGAGAGTGGGAGAAAGAGATAATGGGAGATAGGGAGAGTGGGAGGGAGAGAGAGTGTGGGAGTGAGAGAGGGGGAGAAAGAGGGAGAAAGAGAGGGAGAGGGAGAGTGGTAGAAAGAGAGAGTGGGAGTGATTGAAAAAAGAGAGAGAGACCTAAGAGAGGGAGAGGGGGTAGGAGGGAGATATTTGAGAGAGAGAGGGTAGAGGGTTAATAGTTAAGGAATTAAGGGTTAAGGGTTTAAATGGTTAAGGATAGAGGGGAGAGATAGGAGTGAGTGAGAGAGAGAGATACCTAAGAGAGATAGGGGGTAGGAGGGAGAGTCTCAACCCTTAAATCATCTACCATCTACTCTATAAACACTTAAATACTCAACCCTAAACCCTCAACCTTCAACCATAAACCCTTAACCCTTTAACCCTCAACCCCTATACCCTCATAATCCCTTAACCCTCAACCTTTAAACCCTAATCCCTCAACCCCTATACCATATTAATCCCTCAACCACTATATCCTCTTAATCCCTCAACCCCTATATACTCTTAATCCCTCAACCCTCAACCCTTAAACCCTAATCCCTCAACCCTCAACCCTTAAAACCTAATCTCTCAACCACTATACCCTCTTAATCCCACAACCCTCAACTGTCAACCCTTAAACCCTAATCCCTCAACCCCTATACCCTCTCAATCCATCAACCCTTAAAACCTAATCCCTCAACCCTCAACCCTTAAACCCTAATCCATCAACCCTTATACCCTCTATATCCCTCAACCCTCAACCTTCAACCCTTAAACCCTAATCCCTCAATCCCTATACCCTCTTAATCCCTTAACCCTCAACCCTAAACCCTAATCCCTCAACCCCTATACCCTCTTAATCCCTCAACCCTCAACCCTTAAACCCTAATCCCTCAATCCTCAACCCTTAATCCATAATCCATCAACCCCTCAACCCTCTTAGTCCCTCAACCCTCAACCCTCAACCCTTAAACCCTTAAACCCTAATCCCTCAACCCCTATATCCTCTCAATCCCTCAACCCTTGAACCCTAATCCATCAACCCTTATACCCTCTTAATCCCTCAACCCTTAAACCCTAATCCCTCAAGCCCTATACCCTTTTAATCCCTCAACCCTTAACCCTCAACCATCAACCCTTAATCCTCAACCCTCAACCCCTATACCATCTCAATCCCTCAACCGTCAACCCTTAAACCCTAATCCCTCAACCCCTATACACTCTTAATCCCTCAATCCTCAACCCTCAACCCTTAAACCCTATTCCCTCAACCCATATACCCTCTACCCTATACATTGGACCCTCAATCCTAATCCCCTAACCCTATACCCTTAATCCTCTACCCTCAACCTTAAACCCTCAACCCTTTACCCTATAAACCCTTAAACACTCAACCCTAAACCCTCAACCCTCAACCCTCAACCATTAAACCCTCTACCCTCTATCCTCAATCCTATACCCTCAACCCTAATCCCCCAACCCCTAACCCTTAAACCCACTTAGTAAACTCTCTACCCTAATCCCTCAACCCTCTTGACCCTTAATCCCTCAACCCTTAAACCCTATTCCCTCAACCCCTATACCCTCTACCCTATACATTGGACCCTCTACCCTCAATCCTTTACCCTCTACCCTCAACCCTAATCCCCCAACCCTATACCCTCAATCCTCTACCCTTAACCCTTAACCCTCAACCCTTAAACCCTCAACCATATACCATCTACCCTAACCTAAACCCTCAACCCTTAAACCCTCTACCATCTACCCTCAATCCTCTACCCTCTACCCTCTACCCTAATCCCTCAACCCTTAAACCCACTTAGTAAACTCTCTACCCTAATCCATCAACCCCTATACCCTCTACCATATACATTGGACCCTCAACCCTATACATTAAACACCCAAACCTCAATTCTCAACCCTCTACCCTTAATCCCTCAATACTCGACCCTTAATCCCTCAATACTCAACCCAGATACCCTCTACCCTATACATTGGACTCTTAACCACAATACTTTGACCATATGTACCCTTAACCCTAATCCCTCAACCCTATAGGTCATCAACCCTATACCCTCTATTCTCAACCCTCTACCCTATACATTGGATCCTCAACCCTCATTTATCTATGTACCTCCCTCCTCTTCTCTCCTCTCTATCCATCTACCCCTCCCTCTCTACCCTAATCCATAAAACCTAAACCCTGAACCCTTAAACACTCAACCCTAAACCCTCAACCCTCAACCCTCAAACCCTAAACATTTAAACCCTCTACCCTCAACCCTCAACCCTCAACCCAATACCCTCTACCCTAAACCCTAAACCCTAATACCTCAACCCTTAGACCCTTAAATCCAAGAAAAATATCTACCCTAATCCCTAAACCCTCAACCCTTAATCCCTCAACCCTTAAAACCTCAACCATCTACCCTCAACCGTCAACCCTTAAACCCTAATCCCTCAACCACTATAACCTCTACCCTATACATTGGACCCTCAACCCTAATCCCTCAGCCCTATACCCTCAACCCTTAACCCTCAACCCTCAACCCTCAACCCTTAAACCCTTAAACCTTAAACCCTCTACCCTCTACCCTCTACTGGTGCAGGAGCACCTAGGAAACACCTAGGAAACACCTAGGAAGCACTAGGCAATAGGAAGAAGTCTAGGATGCTTTTTTTTTATTGTATTTCCATGAAGGTCATGTTGAAAATTGGGTTTGAATTAGAGGTGGAATAACATGTCTTGATCAGGAGTGATCAGGAGTGATCAGGAGAGGTCAGTAGTTTAAGGAAAATTTACTTTTCCTAGTTCTCTAGAAATTGGCAAAAGTGGCAAAATAGGATATTTTGCACCTTTTCCATAGTAAAAATGTAATGTCCAACCAAGGGGAGGCATAACTACCTTCATTAACCTATATAAGGTGTGTCTCAACATGTAGATTGGTTGGAAGGCATTGGAAGTTTTTGCACTAATTCAATTTGATGAATGTAAGTGAGGACAGTGAGAAAATTGAGTAATTTTTCTATGTTTTGTTTTGAACTTGTTTGTTGTAGGAGTAATCATGGCATTGTGAATACTGTAGAACATGGTGCATTTTTCTTCCAAGCTTTGTGTGGGATAGTAGATAGCTAGTGTGTATGTTTCAAGATTTCTTTTGTAGCTAGTTTGGTTCTTTAAATTTACTATTCTGACTATCAGACTGTGGAAGAATGGAGATTTAGTCCTCTTTCCCACTATACCTAGTGTACAGGCTTTTAGGGAATGAGTCTAGACTCCATGGTTTTAAATAGGTTAGGAGTAGGAGAGGTTAGGAGTCAAGAAAGCACTGTGGAAGACTTCTCCTAGGCAAGCTTGATAGTGCCCGGCTAGGAAAGTCTAGAAGTGCAAAGCACTTGGCTTGTAGGGGTGACCTTTCCCTGATAAACCACGTGGTAGAAAGGTGGATGGAAGCCTTGCAAAGGCTTGGTAACAAAGAGGATGCTTCACCAATCCGTTTGAGTGGAGAACTAATTAACAGTTTTTTGTGTGGTTAGGAAAACCTAAGGAAGAGGCCTAATTTGTAAAATTGGAGGTTTGACATGTGTATGGATGGTCAAGGGTTAAGACCTTTGAAATCTTGAATTGGTAGGCATCAGGACTAAGAATCCATAGGAAAGATTCAGGGTTCTTTGGAGAATTTAGGAGAGTTACCTCAATCTCTCAGAGGAAAGACCTATTTTGGAAGCCTAGAACTAAGGAACTAAAACTCTAGATGAGGGTTTGGTGAAAGCGATGGAAGAATGGAGTTTGGAGAACTTACAAGAACCCTAGAAGGATGGTGTGAATCTAATAGAAACATCTCTACACCCCTACAAAGAACAAATTGAGAGATGGGAGTAATTAGCCTTTAGGGAAGATTAAGGGCTAAGGGAGAGTTAGTGGCAAGGCACCAAGATTGGCTTGGTAGATTGAGAGTTTGATGATAGTGGGGTTGGCCAGTAGAACCAAGGGTGCCTATACATGAGATAGTACCTAAAGGTTAAGGTGGGAGAGTCACCTAGGAGTTCTTGAGAACAAGGACCCAGAGCATGGAACAGTGAGTGTTCCATCCAATCCTACCCTATCATCTACACTATACATTAAACCATCAATCCTCAATTCTCAACCCTCAACCCTTAATCCCTCAACCCTCAATCCTTAAACCCTAAACCCTCAACCCCTATACCCTCTACCCTTTACATTGGACCCTCAACTTAATCCTTCAGACATATACCCTCAAACCTATACCCTAAACCCTCTACCCTCAACCCTAAACCCTTAATCCTAAACCCTTCAACCCTAAACCCTTAAACCTTCTACCCTATACCCTCTACCATTGACCCTAATCCCTCAACCCTCAACCCTTAAACCCTAATACCCTAGAAACCATCAACCCAATAGGTCCTCCACCCTAATCCATCAACCCTATACCCTCAACCCCTATCACTTTCTCTCTATCTATACATCTCACCTCTCCCTCCCTCCCTCTCTCCTACCCTCTCTAATTTTTTATATATACCCTCTCCCTCTTTCTACATACCTCTTATTCAATCAATCCCTACCACCCTTTGTCACTCCCTGTATCCATCTCTCTCTATGTCCCTCCCACTCTCTCCCACTCCATCTCTCTCCCTCTCTCTCATGTCTCTCCCTCCCACCCCCTCTCTCTCTCTCAGGTCTCTCCCTTTGGAAACCTACCTAGGTAACTCTCTCTCTTCCCTCTCTCTATGTATCCCTCCCACCTTACCTAGATAATTCCCTCTTTCTCTACCTCTATCGGGTCACTCCCTCCCACACCTTCTCCCTCTTTGAGGTCTCTCACTCACACTCCCTCTCTCTCTCATTCCCTCTCTCACACCCCCTCTCACTTCCTATCTCTCAAGTCTCTCCCTCTCACCCCCTCACACTCTCAAGTATCTCCCTTTGTCACCCTACCTACAAAACTCTCTCTTTCTCTCTATCTCTCTCCCCCCTCACACTCTCAAGTCTCTCCCTTTGGAACCCTACCTACATAACTCTCTCTTTCTCTTTGTCTCTCTCTCCCCCTCTCTCTATCTCCCTCTCTCTCAATCCTCTCTCTCCCACCCCCTTCTCTCTCTCCCCCTCCCTCTATCCCTCTCACCCTACCTAGCTAAGTCCCTCTCACTCCAACCCCTTCTCTACCACTCCCTCTCTCTTAAACTATCACTTCCACCCCCTCTCCCTCTCTCTAGACTCTTTATCTCTTAAATTCTCCCTCCCTCTAAAGACATACGTAAATACATACATACTTACATACATACAAGCATAATATATATGTACATACACTCCTACATCCATACACGCATACATACATACATGTGTCGATACATTCTTACATACACATAGGCATACATACAATATACATGCATTATTACATACATACATAAATACAAGCATGCATACATGCATACATACAAACACAAAAAGTATATCAAAATATATTCAATAGTGGCATTTAACATAAAGGAAGACATAACGTGTGTGTTATAGCATGCTCGTGTTATGTCTTGGTTGACATGTTTCCCGCAGAAGCAAAAAACCATGTCAAAACTAAGATATAACACGAGCATGTTATAAGCCACTCATGTCATATCTTGCTTTGGGAATCCCCAAGCCTTAGGATTGGTATTTGCCTTGGAATACCAATCCAAAGGCTTGGAGGGCATTCCCAATGGCCAAAGACATATATTTGCAAATTCTACAATATTTCACATAATCGAGTTTTTGCTCACCATCAGGATTGCACGTGGTTCAATATCAAACAAATTAAACATCTAAGTAATGTTACGTTCTCTCTTAGTTATCCAACAATGTAATTTTTTTCACTTTCTAACAATTTTAAGCCTTTCATCCATTATTTTTTTTCTTTGTATGTCTCATTTTTTCCAAAAATTAGTGTTTGGTGTTTTTTTCGTTATAAATTAACTACTCATAGAAATTTCAATTAAATTATATTTTTAGAAACTAGACTCCATTCTACAAATTTTTTAAAAAAATCAATTATTTTGCAAAATTTGTAGGGGTAGCATGGCCAATTTTTATTTTTTTTCAAGAAGTGTCGACTTCGAAAATTAGTGTAAAAACAAATATTCATTAAAAAATTATCAAAAAAATTGTGCATCAACTACATAATTTTAGCTAACATCTGACTATAGCAATTTTAAGAATACTAAAAAAAAGTACACTGTGCTAGGGTCGTACAAGAGTTGCTATGTTATGTTTTTCTGACAAAAGCAACACCAATTTGTGTATGTCCCTCATTTGAACCCCTTAATCTCAACCATTTTAAAAATAAATTAGTAGTTTAGGAAGTAGACTCGCAGCACTTTGATCCTTTTTTTTGTTTCATGTCAAAATTTTGAGTGTAATTATCCTCAATTTCATGTCCAACGTCAATATTTCCTTATTTCAGAAAAAAGGTGTCCACTTCAGTCCCCTTTTGGGAACCATCTTGATGCACTTACCCATATATAACATATATATACACTCCATTATTAAGCATTAGCTCTTGCATGTGTATATGTATATGTATATATATATGTGCACACACATATCTAAATACCATATTAGACACATATGTACTCCTCTTTATCGATGAGTAAATACACAAGGTGTGTACGTACATACATATACATTATAAATGTACAACCCATATTCTTATACACATTCTATAATCATATGCTTAAGTTGTATAAAAATATACACATATATACATTCGATGTATATATACTTATTGATATAGCTACATGCATACACTCATGAGGAAGGTCTCATAAGCTTCCAACACATAAACATCATCCAAGAATACACACAACAGTAATCAAGACCCTTACTAATGCAAACACATCAAGTCTAAAGTCTAAGTAATAGATGTTCATCATCAATCTAATCATAATTACTCTTCCAAGGCAATAATACCTTAATATACCTATTTCAATATTCCATTCATTTAACAAACATATCAAAATCATGATTGTATTTACCATCCTATTTACCTGTGAAGGTGAAAGGGAATTAGTAATAAAAATATGGGGTGTGACAACTAGGACCTGATGTTGGTGTATGGGAAGCCTTGATGGGTGAGTGTAGGATTCATTATAATATTAGGATAGGAGAAGGTGCACAACACCTCTAAAAATACGACTTTCCTATTATAATTGATGATTTTGAATAACCCATGGTCAAATTTCACCAAGTATATAGGGAAAAATCTTAGCATTCTGTGATCTGGATATTAAAATGGAAACTTGTTTAAAATTGTAACTAAGAAATAAGGAAACATCTAAAGACCAAGATAAATAATTATTTGCTAATGGCAATAGTCTAGCAGTCTTATGTTCTAGGAAGGTTTTCTAACTGAACCTATCTTCGCTCTACCCTATACTCTGTAGTTAAGTAGCACGAGTGTTGAAATATGTAGAGAAGTTTAACCTTATTTCTTGCATGATACCTTCAAGAAAAATACTAACGAAAATGTCTTAACCATACAAAAGGTCCACACTTCAGGACATATTCTTATGAAGGATTATAACTTTTTGATTATAAAATTTCAGAGGCTTTGCAATATTGCCTTTTTGAAGAATTATAACATATAGTTCGATAATCCGCAACTTCAAGAAAGAACCTAAAAATTGCATAAATAAAGACTCGATAGATCAATGGTAAATCCGTTCACAGGATGAGACTCTATCTTAAATTTTTCAGGACACTAATCACCCATTTGCAATTACAAATTAGTAAATTTATTTCGCAAATGACAAAATCCCAGAATTCATCACTATAGGTTAGTCATAGCATAATAAGCCGCTTGTGCAAAACCTCAAATTATGAATAAGGTGGAATTTCTTTTATAAAATTTTATCCATATTAATTCACATAAGAAAAGACTTGCTTATTGTTCTCAAAACTTAAATTCATTGATAAACTAATTATGGTCTAGATAGAATTTACAATTTCAAACCTATGGAAAAAGAATACAAAATATTTTATGTGCAACTCCTATGCTAAGGAACAAAAGAATGATATAAAGAAATTAAAGAGTTGTAGAAATATCTGAGTTACTAAAATCGTTTCTCGCAAGAAATATTGTCCAAGAACAAATAGATCAGTAAGGTTTTATTATATAATTATTGAGTAAAATTAAGCACAAAATACATTTCCATTAAGAAAATTCTACCACAATGTAATTCAATTATTTAATAATAATTATTTTTTTATAATAATCAAAATTAAAATAGTAAACATACTGTTGATATTCATTTTCTTCAATAAAATTTGATATTACTATGAAAAAAAAATATTTAATAGAAATTTTGATATTACTAATTTTTTAATTTGAAAGAATTGTAGTAAAAAAAATTAATACCAAATAATATTAGCAATTAGATCTACTTTGTGAAAAGAAATACCAGATTGCACATGATGAATGCTATGGTGTCCAAGAGTATTTGTGTAGAGTAATCACTGAATGCAAGTATATTTATTCTTCAATTCAACTATAATTATAGGAAATGATTTGTTTTAAAGTGGAAAAAGAAAGTTTCCATTAAGTTAAGATTTAAAATATATTATCAGATTTTAATATATTTGAATTAAGATTTAAAATTTAAAGTAATGCAAGTAGAAAAATAAAGTTGCCATCAAGTTAATATTTAAAACAAATTATTTGATTTTAAAATATTTGAATTAAGATTTAAACATAATATTTGATTTTAAAATATTTGAATAAAGATTTAAAACTCAAAGCAATGCAAATGGGGAAAAAAGTTTCTCTTCAAACTAACAAAAGACACTACAAATGGAAATAAAATTTTCCATCCAATTGGCAAATGAATATTTATCTTATCTTTTACCATTTATCAATAGTTGAAGCCAGTTGATTTACCATTTAATGAAAAATGAAAGTTGTTTTCCAACAACTCAAGAGTGATTTGTAGACGTGAGACTTGTTTTAGGCTCAAATCTCACACTATATGTAGCCTATCGACTAATTATTATTTTTTAGATTTGATAAAAATTAAATGTAAGTTTTATTAATCAGCTAATATAATCCTAGACCTATTTATAACCCCAACTATGATTATAACATTATCCATAACTATAAACCTAATTTTAATCACTAACTTTTAAATAAATAATATATTTAATAAATGTTATACTATGGATTATTATATATTAAATAAATTTTATAAATAAAATAAATATAAAAGATACTAAAAATAATTAAAAGTTATATGTTACATGTTGGAAACATTTATTCTCTTATTATTAATATTAAAAAAATTATATATTAAAATGATTATTTATAATTTAACATGTATATATTAAAAAATAAAATATATTATATTAAATTATTAGGTTTGATTCATAGAAAACACAAGTACAACTAAATATATTCATTCAAATCAATAATTGTTAAATAGTAATGAACCAATGATTATAGAGGGTATTTTTTTTCAAATTTCATGAATGATAGAGCAAACACTTCTCGATTAAACTATGTATGTTATTTTGAATCGACATTTTGAACCACACTCAATGATTCATCATAGGAAGAGGGTAATGAAGAATATGATTGTAGAAATGACCTTAAGAAGAGCTAAGTGGTGGGAGAGGGTAGGAAGTGAAGAGACTGGAAAACAAAGCAAAAGTAAAAATAGGCAAAAAAAGATAAAAATATACTAGAAGAATGAATAATATAGTAATATGATATAACACAAATAAATGGACAAAAAATATTAAAGGGTAAATGTTTCAAACAATGAATAAATAACTCTAAGAGAATTATAAATATGAATTATATAACAAAATTTGATGTGATTACTTGGTGATGTCTTACTGATGTGTTTGGATGAAGGGGACAGTATCACATCGCTCACTAGTGAGTACCCTACGACATTGTGATTCCCTTTCACGGTGTGCCTGATCATATGTATTTGTATATGCATGACCATTTTGTGTGCTATAGGTTATAGATACTAGACATCGACTCCACCTGAATTGGCAAGTTTGAGCATGCCTTAAACCAAATGGAATAGTTGATCGGAGATAGCACTTGGTCCCCTACCCTAGCCATCATCCTCGAAGAGGATGAGTATCTAGCCAGATACCATATCAGTGTGTTAGTGTTGTCTATGGTCAGTTGGTCTTGCTTTATGACCTTGGTTAGGGTTTAGGTGATTGTTTGGCATTTGGTTTGTTTAACTTAAAATTATTTAATAAATGGGTAAGTGCATGGATTTGTGACGTACAATTTTGGTGCCACATTGCAAAAACACCTGTAACAAGCCATATTGCGCTCTCCAAATGGCTTGAATTTTGTAATGAATGTTTTTGAACTCTTTTAGAATGATTTTTTCTAAACTCTTTTATTTTCTCTTTCTCTGCCAAGGAAACTAAATACATGAAATAAACATTTAATTATAAGTTGACATTTACATATGGACATTTACTTTCTTATACTTTAAGTTATATTTTATGTATATAGTTTCAAGATGTTTGAGAGTGGTTTTGGATCTCTAGGAGTTATAATGAAAATTATAGTTTTTGGAATATCTTAAAAAAAATAGAATTAGTCAAATTCTAGTAATTAGCATGTCAAATTTCAATAATCAGGAGGTCAAATTTTAGTAGTCAGCAAGTTGTACCATCTGTCTCTCTCACTCTCTCCTCTCTACTCTCTATCTCTCCAATCCTCTCTCTCCCTTTGTCCCTCTCTCCCCTCTCTCTCTCACACCCCACTATCTCCTCCCTACATCTTCCTCCGTCCCTCCCCTCTCTACTTCTCTCTATCTCTTCTCTCTCTACATCTCTTTCCCTCTCTACTTATCTTTATCTCACCTCTCTCTCTCTCTTTACCTACCTCTCCCTCCATCACTTTATATCTCACCTATGTCTCCCTCCCTACCTCTTTCCCTCTCTACTATCTATCTCTCCTCTCCCTCCCTCTACCTACATCTCTCTCTCACTCTTTATCCCTCTCTTCCCCCTCTTTCTCTCTAACTCTCTCCTCTCTATCTCATAATTATCTCTCCCTCCCTCTCAATCTCTCCTTTCTATCTCACTACTCTCTCTATCTCTCTCTCACTCTCTCTCACACACACCTCTATCTCCCTCCCTACCTCTCCCTTCATCCCCACCCTCTCTACGCTCTATCTCACATCTCTCTTTCCCACTCTATACCTACCTCTACCTCCATCATTCCTCTCTCAATTCCTCTCTATCTCACCTATGTCTCATTCCCTACCTCTTTCCCTCTCTACTATATATCTCTCTTCTCCCTTCCTCTACCCACCTCTCTCTATCTCTCCATCCCTCTCTTTCTCTCTCACTCTCTCCTCTCCGTTTAATCACCATTCTCTCTCTCCCACTTTCCCTCCTTCCCTCTCAATACCTCCTCTCTAAATCACCATTCTCTCTCTATCCCACTTTCCCTCCTTCCCTCTCTATGTCTCACCTATTCCTTTCTACCTCCCTCTCTCCAACCTCCCTCTCTCTCTTTATCTCTCTTTCTCATTCTCTACTTACCTACCTACTCTCTATCTCACCACTCTCTCCATCTCATTCTCCCTCCTTCCCTCTCTCCATCCTATTCCTCCCCCTCTCCTTCCCTCTCTACCTACCTCTCCATCCACTACCTACCACTCTCTCTACTTCTCTCTCCCTCCCCAATATTTCTCTTACTCTCTCCTTCCCTCTCTACTCACTATCTCTCCCCCTTCCCTCTCTACTCTCTTTCTCTCTCTCCCCCTTCCACTCTCCCCTAATTTTCTCTCCTCTCACTCTCTCTCCCTCACTCACACACTCACCTCTATCTCCTCCTTTCCTCTCCCACCATCCCCCACTCTCTAATTCTCTTTATTTATCATTTCTCTCTGCATCTGCTTCCCTCTTTATTTATCTTTATCTCCCCTCCCCCTCTCTTTACCCACCTCTCCCTCCATCACTTTCTATCTCAACTCTCTCTATCTCACACACACACACACAAACTTGCCTCTATCTCCTCCCTATCTATCCCCCCTCCCCTCTCTACTTCTCTCTCTCTCCTCTCTCTAAGTTTCCTTCCCTCTCTACCTATATTTATCTCCCCTCTCCCTCTATTTACCTATCTCTCCCTTCATCACTCTGTATCTCACCTATGTTTCCCTACCTACCTAGGGTTGAGGGTTGAGGAATCAGGGTTGATGGTGTAATGTATATGGTAGAGGGTAGAGTGTTTAAGGGTTAGGGTACAGGGTACAGGGTTTAGGTTTTAGGGTTTAAGGGTTGAGGGATTAGGGTAGAGATCTTTGGTTTAAGGGTTTAAGGTTTGAGGTTATAGGGTTGAGGGTAGAGGGTAGAGGGTCTAAGGGTTAAGGGTTAAGGGTTGAGGGTTTAGGGTTGAGTGTTTAAGGGTTTAAGGGTTGAGGGTATAGGGTTGAGGGTTTAGGGTAGATATGTAGGGAAGGATGGAGGGAATGATGGAGGGATAGATGGAGGGAGAAGTGAGATAGAGAAAAGGAGATAAGTGAAGGGAGAGACAAAGATATATGAGGGTTGATGATACAATGTATAGGGTAGAGGATTGAGAATTGAGGGTATAGGGTTGAGGACATATAGGGTTGATGGTTTAGGATATTGGGTTGAGGGTATAGGATTGAGGGTACAGGGTATTGGGTTGAGGGTAGAGGGTAGAAGGTTTAAGGGTTTAGGGTTGCGGGTAGAGGATTTAGGGTATAGGTTTGATAGTATATGGTTGAAGGGTTAGGGTTGAGGGTCCAATGTATAGGGTAGAGGGTATAAGGGTATAAGGGTTGAGGGTTTAGGGTTTAAGGGTTGAGGTATTAAGGGTTGAGGGTTGAGGGTTGAGGGTTGAGAATTGAGGGTTGAGGGTTTAATGTATAGGGTAGAGGGTAGAAGGTTTAAGGGTTTATGGATTAAGGATTGAGTGTCGAAAGTTTAAGGTTGAGGGTAGAGGTTTGAGGGTATAGGGTTGATGGATTATCGTTTAGGGTCCAAAATATAGGGTAGATGGTATATGGGTAGAGGGTTTAGGGTTTAAGGGTTGAGGGTTGACGATATTAGGTTGAGGGTTGAGGGTTGAGGGTTTAAGGGTTGAGGGATAAAGGGTTGAGGGTCTAGGGATTAGGGTAGAGATTTTAGTTGGATTTAAGGGTTGAGATTATTAGGTTGAGGGTAGAGGGTAGAAATTTTAAGGGTTGAGGGTTTAAGGGTTAAGGGTTGAGGGTTTAGGGTTTAGGGTTGAGTGTTTAAGGGTTGAGGGTATAGGTTTGAGGGATTAGGATAGACATGGAGGGGAGGATGGAGGGAGATATGGAGGGAGAAGTGAGATAGAGAGAAGTAGAGAAGATGAGGGAGAGACAGAGATATATGAGGGTTGAGGATCTAATGTATAGGGTAGAGGGTTGATAATTGAGGGTATAGGGTTGAGTACATATAGGGTTGATGGTTTAGGGTATAGGGTATAGGGTATAGGGTTGAGGGTTGAGGGTTGAGGGTAGAGGGTATTGGGTTGAGGGTTGAGGGTATAAGGTTTAAGGTTTTAGGGTTGCAGGTAGAGGGCTTAGGGTATAGGTTTGATAGTATATGATTGAAGGATTAAGGTTGAGGGTTAGATGTATATGCTAGAGGGTATAAGGGTTGAGATTTTAAGGTTTGAGCTATTAAGGGTTGAGGGTTGAGTGTTTAATGTATAGGGTAGAGGGTTTAAGGGTTTGTGGATTAAGGGTTGAGGGTCAAGAGTTTAAGGTTGAGGGTAGAGGGTAGAGGGTATAGGGTTAATGGATTAGAGTTGAGGGTCCAACATATAAGGTAGAGGGTATATAGGTTGAGTGTTGAAGGTAGAGGGTTGAGGGTTAACGGTTAACGGTTTGAGGTTTGAGGGATAAAGGGTTGAGGTTCAAGGGATTAGGGATTAGGGTAGAGAGTTTATTGGGTTTAATGGTTGAGGGTATTGGGTTGAGAGTAGAGGGTAGAGGGTTTAATGGTTTCGGTTTTAAGGGTTAAAGGTTGAGGGTTTACGATTTAGGGTTGATTATTTAAGGTATTAAGGGTTGAGGGTATAGGTTGATGGATTATGGTAGAGATGTAGGGAAGGATGGAGTGAGAGATGGAGGTAGAAGTGAGATAGAGATAAGGAGAGAAGAGGAGGGAGGAACAAAAATATATGAGGCTTGATGATCCAATGTATAGGGTAGAGGGTTGAGAATTAATGTATAGGGTTGAGGAAATATAGGGTATTGGGATTAGGGTATTGGGTTGAGGTTAAAGGGTTGAGAGTAGAGGGTAGAAATTTTAAGGGTTTAGGGTTTAAGGGTTTAGGGTTGAGGGTAGAGGGTTTAGTGTATATATTTGGGGGTATATGTTTGAAGTATTAGGGTTGAGAGTTGAGGGATTAAGGGTTGAGGGTTGATAATTCATGGTTGATGGATTAATGTATAGGGTAGAGGGCAGAGGGTCTAAGCATTGAGGGTCAAGAGTTTAAGGTTGAGGGTTGAGGGTTGAGGGTTGAGGGTTGAGGGTTGAGGGTTGAGGGTTGAGGGTTGATGAATTAGAGTTGAGGTTCCAACATATAGGGTAGAGGGTATATAGTTTGAGGGTTGAGGGTTTAAGGGTTGAGGGATTAAGGTAGATATTTTAAATGGTTTAAGGATTTAAGGGTTTATGGTTTAGGGTAGAGGGTAGAAGGTATTGGTTTGAGGGTAGAGGGTAGAGAGTTTATGGGTTTAGGATTTAAGGTTTGAGGGTTTAGGGTTGGGGGTTGAGTGTTTAAGGGTTTATGGGTTGAGGGTATAGGGTTGAGGTATTAGGGAAAAGGAAGGGATGAATGGAGGTAGAAATGGAGGGAGAAGTGAGATAGAGATAAGGAGATAAAATGGGGGAGGGACAAAGATAGATGATGGTTGAGGACCTATAGGGTTGATGGTGTAAGGTATTGGGTTGAGGGTTTAAGGGTTTGGGGTTTAGGGTTTAGGGAGTAGGGTAGAGTGTTTAGGGTATAGGTTTGAGGGATTAGGGTTGAGGGTCCAATTAGGGTTGAGGGTCCAATATATAGGGTAGAGGGTAGAGGGTACTGGGTTTAGGGTTAAGGGTTTAAGGGTTGAGGGTTGAGAGTTTAAGGTTGAGGGTAGATGGTTGATGGTATAGGGTTGAGGGATTAGGGTTGAGGGTAGAGGGTAGAGGGTAGAGGGTAGAGGGTAGAGGGATTAAGGGCTTAAGGGTAGAGGGTTAAGGGTTTAAGGGTTTAGGGCTTAAGGGTTAAGGGTAGAGGGTAAATGGTTAAGGGGAGAGGGGAGAGATATATAGGGAGTGAGTGAGTGAGAGATACATGAGAGAGGGAGATGGTTAGGAGGGAGATACTTGAGAGAGAGGGAGGGAGGGAGTGGGAGATAGATAAAGGGAGGGAGGGTTAAGGGTAGACAGGTTAGGTTTTAAGGGTTAAGGGTTTAGGGTTTAGGGCTTAGGGTTTAGAGTAGAGGGGAGAGAGATAGAGAGATTAAGTGAGAGAGAGAGAGGGAGGGAGTGGGAGAGTGATAGAGGGTAGAGGGTTAAGGGTAGAGGGGAGAGAGATAGAAGTGGTGAATGAGTGAGAGAGAGACCTGAGAGAGAGAGAGAGAGGGATGGAGTGGGAGAGATATAGAGGGTAGAGGGTTAAGTGTTTATAGTTTATGGTTAAGGGTAGAGGGGAGAGAGATAAAGGGAGTGATTGAGAGAGAGAGACT